>CM053788.1:161150915-161225915 GCA_028749045.1 Cupressus sempervirens | reverse complement strand
ATACATGCTAGGATCTAGTAGAACTCTTTTAATCCCCTTAAGACAAACATAGATCCTAAGTACCTAATAATGTATCATAAGGGGTCTTAATGTGTCATAGAGTAATGTAAGACCCATTATTACCTAATAAGACCTATTATATCCTATTAAGACCTATTAGAACCTGTTACGATCTATAATACATGTAAGGACCTAGGAGGACTCCTTAGGTCTCCTTAAGACACACATGGATCTTAAGTACCTAGTAATATATCATAAGGGATCCTAAAGTTCCGTAGAGTAATTTAAGATCCATTGCTACCTAATAAGACCTATTAAGACCTATTAGAACCTATATTACACATAGGACCTAGTAGAACTCCTTAAGTCCCCTTAAGATAGATCCTAAGTACCTAGTAATGTATCACAAGGGGTCCTAATGTGTCACTGAGTAATGTAAGACCCATTATTACCTAATAAGATCTATTATGTCCTATTAAGACCTAGGGACTCCTTAGGTCCCCTTAAGACATATATGGATTTTAAGTACCTATTAATGTATCATAAGGGGTCTTAATGCATCATAGAGTAATTTAAGACCCATTATTACCTAACAAGACATATTAGAACCTATAATATATTTTAGGACCTCGTAGGACTCCTTAAGACACATATAGGTCATAAGTACCCAACAATGTATCATTTGGAGTCTTAATGTGTTGTAGAGAAATGTAAGACCCATTCTTACCTAATAGGACCTATTTCATCCTATTATGACCTATTAGAACCTATTAGCACCTATAATACATGTAAGGAACTAGTAGGACTCCTTAGGTTCCCTTAAGACACATATGGATCCTAAGTAGCTTGTAATGTATCATAAAGGGGTCCTAATGTGTCATAGAGTAATTTAAGACCCATTATTACCTAATAAAACCTATTAGACCTATTAAGACCTCTTAGATAATACATGTTAGGACCTAGTAAGATCTATTAGAACCTATAATATATTTTAGGACCTAGTAGGACTCCTTAAGACACATATAGATCATAAGTACCTAATAATGTATCATTTGATGTCTTAATGTGTCATAGAGTAATTTGAGAACCATTATTACCTAATAAGACCCATTTCATCCTATTATGACCTATTAGAACCTATTAGGACCTATAATACATGTAAGGACCTCGTAGGACCCCTTAGATTCCCTTAAGACATATATGGATCCTAAGTAGTGTGTAATGTATCATAAAGGGGTCCCACTATATCATAGAGTAATTTAAGACCCATTATTATCTAATAAGACCTATTAGACCTATTAATACCTATTAGAACTTCTAATACATGTTTGTAACATTCTAAATTCTTTTCGTTCAACTGTTTGCTACCAGATGTTTGTTATTTTCTATCAATTATTTGCTATCAGTTATTGGTCGTCTACTATCTGTTATCTGCTTGGACTTGTCAGTACTCATCTTGAGTTATGATTTGTACCATCTTTATATTCTTTAGAGAATATGCTTGACTTTTCCATTTGCTCAAAATATTTCTATCTCTCTCCTAATGCTCAGTCTTGACGCTTGCCGACTGTACATTTACGATCAATTATCTCTTTCTGCACTTTGCTCAATTATCACTTGCTTTCTTTGTTCATTGACATAACATATTCCCAGATCAATCACACATTAGTCAAAGAGAGGGAAATCTAGTCACTCAAAATTGGTCAGAATCCTAAATTTAGAATTTTACATCATGATGATAATTAAAATGAATTAATTTGAATCAACTATTACAACCCATTTGAAAAATACACATGAATACTCATTTCAAATAAATAGAAAATTGATATTATCTCCAAAAATGGATTTTATATTCAAAATGGGACGTTGATTCCATTATGAATATTTTATTCATAGTGGGTTTAAGGAAATTCATATTTTTATTCATAATGGGTGAAAATTCATATTTTATTTATAATGGGTGGAAATCCATATTTTATCCATAATGGGTGGTCCGCCTCACAATAGGTGTGTGATAATCATGCCCAAGGCCTTACTTAGGAATAGTATATTCAATCTAAGGATTACTTCCCCCACCATGAGGTGCATTTAACTTGTCAACCTAGGGACATATACTTGAAATGGTCAGCACAGTATGTGCACTAGGTTTCTTAAGGAGTCATTATGATTATGCTGCAGGAAAGTAAAATGCAAAGAAAGAACCTACACCAGTGCTATAGGAAAGTAACACACTTAACTCTTTACTGAAATGAATGCTAGAAATACAATTAAATGCTAACTTATATTTCAACTTAGACCATTCACTATAACTGCTCTTGCAAATGCTGTAGGAACACTCACAAAGTATGATGCTGCAGGAAGAAACTTACAACCCCTACTTGAAAGACTAGAAATGCTAGAAGTAAATCTACACTACTCTAGTCTAATCCACCTCCCAAATGGCCCCCCTGGGTTGGCTTCTACTAATCTACTAACATAGAATGTAAACCAAGAATTACTTCATTATATTCCAAAACTACTTAAATAAGAACAATACATAAAATTGTCAAGCAATTGACTACAAGAGTCAACAATGTTTTTCCATAAAATTTTCTCTAACCACAAAAACTATCGATCCAATCCCTATAAATAGAGGATCGATACTTATCTAAAATAGGAAAGAAAACAAACTAACTACAAATCCGCTAAAGAAGAGGAAGGAAATATAACACTCACGGTACAAGCAATAAATTTTGAGTAACCAATTCAACACAATAATAAATGCAGAGGGAATATAGCAACACTTCATCCCTGCATTCTTGGAATAATAGCTCATCCTTTGTAGCAGTCATGTCTCCTAGTACCATTATGGTTCTTCCACCATAGTTGGGCCTTAATATTCCTCCCTTGAATGTTGTCGACTATCCTTCAACATTTTCCCTAACTAGTTAGTTGTGATGTAGAAATATTTATGCAAATAAGCATAATCAAATTAAATCCAAATATTATAACACACATTCTGATGGTTGTATGAAATACTGCATTATATGTATAATATTGGCAAAATATGACATACTATCTACCCATGTGTTAACGGTTCTATCTAGACTTAATCATAAGTTCAACTAAACATAAGTTCACAAATGTCTTGGCAGTATTAAAACAAAGTATTTAAAATCAACATAAAATAGAGTCAATAATTAACCTAATCAATGGGTAGATAATCATTGTATATTCGAAGTGGATTTCATGAATTCATTTAATATTCAAAGTGGATCCACAAAGCATTTTTTAATCAAAGTGTAATGGGCACCCCTGGATGTCCCAAAAAAACTAAACCAAATTGCTGAAAGGAATTATGTCAAACAGTTTGCATTCAACTTCTTAAAACCCCTTATAACTCTAGAAATCAAACGTTTTTATGGAATTGGTATCATACAACATAAACAAGAAAGAAACTACGATAATATGCAAAGTGGAAATGAATTGCTGCTAATGAAATGTTATTTTCAGAATTCATAAAACCAAATACATGGCAGATTTATCAACTCACTAATTACTTCAGCAATATTGTCATAATACTCCAGCCCATGCTTACGAACTTGCTGCTACAATACTTTGTCCTCCAATCAGTCCACTACCTTCATAATACCATTCCCTCCAAGCGGCATAAGCGTCGGACAAGCAGTGAAGAAGATATGAGCAAAATATCAAATCTACCTGTAGCCGGAAATGCAACTAAATTGCCTGATAATGAAGCCAATAAGAAAGAATTCCAAAGGCCAAACCCCAAGGGAATGACGTCTAGAATGTTACAAGAGAGGATAGATGTCCTCAAATGCCAAGAACAAAGCTGCAACTCACACACCAATTTCTTCTCATATTCAACCTCCCTAATGAAACCACAAATGCTTCCTTTTATTCTATTTCCAAGGGTCCGCTCAACTCATATGGGCAATGTGGGATAAAAGATTTGTAATATATAAAACATATATTAAAATACCCCTTATGTCTCCCTTGGGTACACATCACCATAAAATAAATATTAAAGTAACACTTTAATATTTTACAATTAAATTAGACGTTACTTTAACAAAACTTCAGGCATTAAAATGTACTAGCAATCAGACTCCGAATAATGCGAGTGATAGCTCATCGGAAAGCTCTCACCAAGGAGTATCGAATCCAATCACCAGAATTGACCTGCATTGTGTCCTGCCGACTTACTAAAAATAGTAAGTATGCCTGAAACTGAGTAAATCAACTTTGTTTTGGCCCAAACTGGAAATGACTAGGCCAAAACACTCCAAGATCCCATTAAACCCTTCGTTAGCCCTCGAGACCATGTAGAACAAGGCTAACGTACACACACTTGGTCAACTGCTAAAATGGGGACATTACACAAAGTGCTCATTTTAATATTCAAAATGCTTAATTTAATATGTTAATAGTCAAACTGGTCATTTTAATATTCAAAATGCTAAATTTAATATTCTAATATTCAAAGTGAACATTTTAATATTCAAAGTGCTCAATTTAATATTCAAAGTGCTTAATTTAATATTGAAAATAAATCCTCCATTTTGAATAAAATTAAAAAAAAAAAACCCATCCAATCATCTTTGAATGAATCTCCACCCTTGATCATGAGTCCCTTGAATTTGATCTCAACCGTCCATTTATCTTTAAAAGGGAGAGCTCTCTCTCATGTTTAGAGAGGAATTTTGATGTGTTATGTTGCAAGTTTATTTGTAGGATTTCTTGGAGCTTTCTTGTGGAGAACTTCTACTTCTCTTATCTTATTCTCTCATGGCCATATTAGTTTAGTTTAATAATGCATTAATTTAGTCCCTTTTTGCATTAGCTTAACTCACACATAACTTAATTAGGAATTTGTACCACTCTTTCTTAGTTTAGTTTAGTTGTATTTTGATAATCTCATCCTAGTTTAGTTGTATTTGCATAACATTCTTCGTACGATTCTTGGATGATAGCAATCTTGCTTGCATTTTTGAATCTCTCATTTCATGGTGCACCTTGCAAGGGTTGCATAACTAAATTCTTCCAAGAGCCATAACATCCTTCTTCATCCTTTGCACACCATGACTAGGGAGCCATAAGCTGCCTTCCAAGTATCCCCATCAATGGGATTCTTTGGATACAAATGTTTATAGAAGTGCACCACTTTTCTGGTATACATTTTTGGCGCCCATCGTGGGGCTCGAAAAGGCCTCCTCAAATCGTTGGGTTTATCTTATTTTAATATGAAATTTTTATTGCAGGATTGGGATGATTTCAGAAGATCATAGATAAAATTTTAGATTTTCCGAATCATAAATTAATTTTTTAATAATTGTTTAATGAATTTTGATATAAAAATTAATTTATGCCACACATATTCTAATTTTAATCTAAATTTTTTTATTATAAGTTGGAGATAATGTCTGGACATCACTAAAAAATATTTAGATTTTTATGATTAGCCAATAATATTTTATTAAAAAAATTATGATTTTTCATAAAAAAATTAATTTCGGACACAAATAGTTGAATTTTAATATGAATTTTTTATTGAAAGTGCTGGATACTAAATGCAAATCAGAATTAAAATTTCAGATTTTTATGATCATAAATGCAGTTTTTATAAAAAAATTATGATTTTTCGTAAAGTAAAAATTTATAACCCAAATCATGGAATTCAAATTTGAATATTTTATTGTAGGTTTGGGATGCTGCCAAGAGATTTTCATACAAAATTTGAATTTCTAATAGTGGTCTAAAAAATGCATATCAAAGGTAAACTCATAAATAAATTTGCTAACTCATGCTTGTAGGACGTGTAGCCAAAGACTAAAAAAACAAACAAACAAGGTGAAGACTCTTTAAAATGTTCCTAGCCTTTGCTAGCAAACCTTTGTTTTTTGCTTAAATTGTGGCATTCATTTCCAAAACTCTAGTTTAAGTAAAGAGGGTTAATTCAAATTTCAGATTTGGTCTTAGGCACATGCTCTTCACTTATATATTGAATCAGAATGCCAAACATACCAAGTTTGTTATGAGAATCAACTAAGGAGTGAAGAAACACCTAGTCTAATTAAGAGCCTCTTATCTTCCTTAGATTAAAGGCTGCAATTGAACAAAACATGTCTGGTGTGTTTGGGAAATTGAGGTAGCAGGGATATGCTCTCATCCTTTTTGGGTGATCAGATTCCATGACTTACTCTCAATTTCTATTTTCTTTATTTTCATAGGTAGATTACATAGCCATAGATGGGCATACCTCCCATGAATTGCCTTAATGAGGCCAGTGAGAGGGAAAGCCTAAAGCTTGCATTTGTAATGGTATGCAAGACAATAGCATTCAAAAGATAGCCTTCCTCGAGTAGTCTCGTAAGAGATTGCGTAAAACCTCCCTGGTGTTGGTGGAGAGATCTCTTCACAAAGAGGTAAATTTGAACACTATTGGATGAATCACCAATAAAACCTTGTTAGTCACCAGCTATTTAGAGCCATTGATAGGAAGCCATTTGCATTTTCTGTTAGGCTTGTGGTTGTTAATAATTGATTTTTCTTTTCCATGTCTCTTGTGGAACTGCTTGTTGACTACTTCTTGTCTCACAAAACTATTGGTGAACTTTGTCCTTAAACATTTGTTAAAACTCTGTCAAAATGATCTAATACTATTCAACAACTATCAAAACTATAAGTATTGTTGAAAATCTATCACTTTACTGACTTGAAGTATCACTCAATCTCCATTGCTTTATGAATGAAGTCAAAACCACATTCAATTTTTTTACAAGTATCCTTATTCTGTCTTACTAGAGTCTGGTCAAAACCTCCATGTTTGAATATTGTCCAAAGTTGAAAAAGATGGACCTAGTCCATTGCATATGAGCTACAAGTGTCACTAATGTTCACTTGTTAAAACCAATTACTTCAATATTCTAGCTTCTTGCTCACATTCTAGGCTTAAGTCACTAGTGTTGTAAATGCTTGAACACTTTTGAAAAATTATCTACTTTTGCCAAATCTCTTGACAAGTGATTATTATGACCTTATAAACTCTAATCCAAAAAAACTATTTTCTCATCCTATTTAGTTGAGTACTTATTCTTACATGTCGATAACAACTAGATTCCAAGTTGGTCAAAGAAGTCGTCTCTCATTTACCTTTGAAGAATTGACTACTCCTACTAGACATCTATGTGAACATATTATTCAAGAAGAACTTGCTCCTCAACCACTTATCAACAACACGTAGGATAGTCCACTTTATAACTTTGAAGATCTTTTTGATACTCCCTTTGACACTCCTAGAGCACCAAATAGTATCGCTCATCATGGATCTTGAAGAAACAAGATGACATTTCAAAGATTACCGTGAGTAAAACATATTCAACCTAGAAACCCTACTTATATATCCATCTTAGGAAACTTCCAGATCAAAATCAATGATTGTCTTTCATCTTTTTTGTCAATTAAGCTTTCCTATTTTATAATTGGTTCCTCATGCTACATAGGCATTGGTGATACAAAATTATAGGCATAATTACCTCCTTGATCTTCACCTCAATTATAGAAACATGTTTCATTCTCAAAAAAAAATTTACATAATATTTTGTGCCATTCCAAGCTCATATACACAAACTATATAACTCGACATATCTAACCTTTGATGCTTAGTCATGCTTGATTCTTCATGTTGATCCTTGACTTAAACTATAGTCGGCTTGAACTAATTCTTCTTTGAATTACTCAACTCATGTGGCACTTGGCTTATATCATGAGTTACCTTCTAGATATCTTGATAACTACTAACTACTTGGTGACTATTATGTGCTTGACACATATTAAACTGGTACACTTATACACTTTGTAGCTCAGCCTATGTTGTGGCTCGGTCATAGTGTTGGTCGACCAACTCTGCCTTGTAAATAACTAAGTATTTTGCACATATAAACAATATCAAGATTTCCTTTAGGGTCAACAGATTCATCATGTGAGAAAGGCCTTCCAAGAAATATTATGATCTCCTACAATGCATTCAAGATCTCTTTCCTAATAATTACCCCTCAAATCCTTAAAAATCCTCTCAATCTTGCCTTTAAATCCACTTTTTTTTTTCACTTCTACCATACTCAAAACCTTATCAATAATTATGTATGTACCATCTTAAAATGAACACACTTTCCTTTTAAGACCTTTTAGCACCATTTTACATTATGCCTTCCTTAGACCATGGATGGACTTGTGCTCGATGCTTTCTTTCCCCTAGTTCTTTCCACTTTCTTCTCTTTTCCTTCTAGCATCCACTTGTACTTGGTGCTCTATTTCCCTTGGTTCTTTCCACTTGCTTCTCTTTTCCTTTTGGCATCCAACTGAGCTTTCTATTAGGACTACATCTCTTCTTTGGGACTAGGTCAACTTGGACTAGACCAAGTTGACCTTGTCTAGGTCAAGGTCAACTAGGTTGACCTTGTCCCTAGAGATTGCAAAGCTTGGGGCTTGAAAAGCCTTGAGGCTCAAAAGGCCTCAAGGGTTGAATTAGTTTAATCCCACTCTCCAATCAACTTGTATTATTTCCACACCAAAAAAATCACATATAAGGAAGATTGGAGGCTTCATTTTCATAATAGAACTTGTAATGCAATTCAATATCTCAAGCTCAAAAATCCATATTCTTTTGAAGACACACAAGCTATTTAAGGAGTTCAAGCATTCAAGCAAGGGAGATTTCTATCAAGCATTGAAGGATCCTTTGTGGGCATTTCCTCATCAAGATCTAATTACTTATTGGTCGTCAAGGGAGGAGATCTACATTGAAGCATTCATCAGTTTATACATTGATTTACACTTACATCAATTTTACCATGATGGGATTGTAATAGATCCATTGAAAATTGTGGAGATACCCTAAATTCCTATAACTAATTCAAGATCTACAACATGCTACAAAAAAAAAAATCCTTATTGACAAGGGTTTTAAGCAAGGTGAATCCTAACATTTATCTTGTTTTCAGTCATTTACATTTGCATTTATTATTTACAAGGTTGATTCCTCAATCTAGGGCTTGACCAAGGAAAGCCCTCATCCAACAAACAACAAAAATCCTTAATTTTTTGTGTGTAAGAGTAAAATAAAAGAATTTTGCATGTAGATATGGAAATAACTCCCTGAGACCTTCTTGGAGAAGTTGGTTTGACTTTTCTATAGTTTCTATGAACCATGTCAACTTTGTGGGAATCTTATGCTCTAGGTTGACCCGGTCCCCACTATTTTCCTGGATGAACAATTTCTAGGTTTTGTTCCTTTTGTTGTTTCATTCAAGGATCCATAGTAAAATATTCAAAAATAAGCTTGGATCGACAACTTTTAGAGATAAAATACATCTTCTTCTGAAGAACTTGTGTAGGTGGAGTGCCAGCTATTGGTAGAGTTACCAATGCTTAGATGGCTTCCTACTCCTTCACCTCAGGTGTTTGCTCATGTTCTTCAGGCCTGTCCTAATCTATTACTATGACTTGAATAGCACCTTGTTCTTGTGCTTTAGGTATAGATGTGTTTATCTATCATGTTTTATCTTTCTCTTTTGCTTGCTTCTTCTTAATAGTATCATCTTTATCACTTGTGTCAACCTTAGTAGATGTATCTACTATTGTTTCAGTCGAAGGTTGTACACTTGTAACTAAAGGGATGACAAAAGGTTGTTCTTGTGTATTCACCTTTTCCCTTGTGACCTCAATTACTACTTTTTGCAATTCTTCTACATTGACCAAAACTAGATTTCCATATATTTTTGCTTGGAGTGTAGATTGGTCTAGAATCTTCTTCAGGTCTTCTAATGTAAGTGGATTGATGTTTTGAGCTAAAGCATTAGAAACATCCTTGACAATTATAGTCTTAGTTGTTACACTTGTGTCATGAGGGGGACTGACACTCGACATTTGTGTGTCCTGCACACTCTATTCATCTTGTTGTTGTTTAGCTGTTGCCTTGTCATCAATTTGCTTTTTAGTTTCCTCCCCAACTGTATCGTCTTTCTTATCTTCATCATACTTGTCATCATCATTTTCATCATATTTACCCTCTGAAGGGTCAGCTTCACCTTTTTTCACAATGGTCAACTCATAGATAAGTTTCCATATTTGGGTTGCTTTCCTGACCACATCTTCAATATTGTTTTGAAGAATGTTGAAGGCTCTATACATAGGTGTAAACCTAACTGCATATCTTTTAATAGCCTTAGCAACCTCTCCCTTTATTAGCTTTAGCATCACTAGCTTATCTTTCTTCTTGAGTGTGGAGGTAGTTTTCAACTACATGGTAATCTTTGACTTTACCATTTCATAGTTGCCAAATATTTTTGCACTTTTATCTACTTCCTCTACTGGGAGTGTTGTTATGGTTGCTGATGCTTCATCAACATTAATTTCATACCCAAGTGGCCTTAACCATCTAACCCTTGGTATGGTAGCTTACACAAAGGTGTAATCAACAACAACTAGAAAGCATATATCAGTATAATGTTGCTCAACCAATGAAATAGGTATCCTCATTATTTCCTTCATTGATTTCTTAAAGTCTTCAAAGTAACTTGTCATCAATGTTTCAAAGTTTTCTCTCATTTGTTTAATGAACTCATTTATCTAAACTGTAATTGACATGTTTGTCTTCCACCCTACAGTACCAAAAGAGGGAAATGTATTATATACATAGAAGAATATGCAAACTAGAATTGAACCAAATTTGCATTGAGTACTCTTGGTCTTTCTAATAGCTCCAAGATTTTCTAGCAGTTATTGTAACTATAGCTTAGCCATATCATATGTATGATCTTTTTTCACAATTTTGTAGCCAACATCCACAATAATGCAAGGTACACTATTCAATCTACTAGATTGATAGAATTTATAAGAGATTACCCTTACAAAAAAGTTTAGCAGTCGATCAGTGATGGTATATATAGTCATACCTCTTTTATTCCACATTGCCCCAGTGTTCTTCTTAGTCACTTCCTTGGAGTCACTTCTAAGTGTCTTTGGCTGATTTAGGGTTGGATAACTAGTTACCCTATGAATTATTCTCTTGGTAATTTTGATCGGTCCTCCTTCTAGTCATAAAGAACCATCATGTATTCTACTTAGAACAATTCTTATCCACTTAGTTTTAAACACATTCGAAAAATCTAGGGCTCATGTTAAACCTTTTTCTCAATGATTTTGTATTCCTCCTTCAGAACTCCATTCTCACACAATCTGTTGAATGCACCTCTACATATCTCATATACTGCCTATTTTGCAATTATAACACTTCCTACCATCTTGAACCATAATCACGTTTGGCGGGATGATTGACAAAGTGCAAGAAGGATCTTGTTTGTAGGCTATGTTAGGGATGGATTTAAATATAGGTTGTTTGACTTCATTATTAACAAGTTGAACATTCAAAACTTCCTCCCTTTCTACATTCTTTGAACTAGACGCCATTCTATCAATCTAGGGTTTGTGCAAAAGTAAATTGTGTTGCTCAGCTTATGATAAATACCTTGTGAAATCTATATGCAAATGTGAGATCTTCACTACAATCTTTGCAAATTCCTTGAACAAGTTTCTGAATAACCTTCTGCTCTGCTTGCTCTTGCTTGAATTCAAAGTGATGAATAATGAGTAGAAATTGATCATATACCCTTTAAAAACCTTGCATTTAATGCTGAGTGCTTACACAATTATAAGCTTAACATCAACCATTTTCAGATTCACTCAACATCTATTGATATTTCCATCACTTGGTAGCTACTATGAACTTGACATCAACTAGCCAGTCTGGTAGCTTGGCATCAACTAGCATTCCACTAGACATACATAGGACTCTTTTCATACTCGAAAACAACATGAAAATCTTAAAGATTTAACTTGAATCTTCAACAACATCTTGCATCTTTTATTCATGCTAATGTAGTCTTCTTAGTACTATCTCTTTTGGAATTGATGTATGATATAACACTTGAATATCAGTCCCACATACCTCTTGATTGTTTAGTTTGATGAGGTGTGATCACCTGACCCACTGGGTGAAGTGATCCATTCTCCATTTGATGTGCTATAATCATCCTTCTTTTTCCATGTCTTGTTCATCTTATCTCTAATGTGTTCAACATCTGGCTTGCCTTTTCCTTTATCAAATTCACAACTTGGTGCCTTTGACCTAGTTGGACAATGTTTTTTGATGTGACCAATCTTCAAATAGCTAAAACATGTAGTTTGACTCAACCACCTTTTGTAGTTACCACTAAAGTGTGTCCTAATACAATTCTCAAGAATATGTCTGTATTCTTGATAGTAATGACAGTTGTATCTTATATTATAATCCCAACTATAAAAGTTTCCATAGCTTCTTACCTTTGCTGGCTTGTTTGACGACCACATGGATTTGGATCTGCATTCAAAGGCTCTATGTCTATACTTCTGACAGTTGTAGCAATATCCTTCAAATCTTTGTTTATGCATGGTCTTGGTTCTGCATTCATGTGCCTGATGACCTTGCTTGTTACGCTTATGACAATGAGTCATGTTGTTAGGCTTGACATTCTGATTTGTATTCTTGCTCCTACACACATTAGAAGTATGTCCTTTCTTGCCACAATTATGATAATTAGGTTTGGAGTTCTTATCTTTGATGTTCCTTTCTTCAACAACTTTGGATGATTCTCCTTCTTCAGTGCTTGTGTAGCCCAATCCTGATGTATCATTGTTTGATCTAGGGGATCTTAATAATTGCTCAAAGTATTTGATGGCTTCATTTGGCTTGTTGAGACTTTTAGAAAATTCCTTTTCTCTTTTCAAGTCACTCTGCAATTTTTCATTTTGCAACTTCAATGTATATATCTCAATGTCCTTGACATTTAGTTCATAGCTGGCATTCATCATTTGACTTAGAATGTCCAATTGCATGTTGGAGATCTTGGTTAGCTCTATTGACTTCTCTTCCAATTTGTTTGCTAGAATTCTTTTGTCTTCTTCAATCATGGCTTTGTCTTCTATAGCTTTCTTCTTTTGTTCAGTCACCTCACATAGTAGTATAGCTTGTAATTCTTGCTCTAGCTTGAAATTTTTGATTTCCTCATCTTGGATTCTATTCTTTTGCATTAGATCTATAACTATTGCATCAAATTCATTTGAGTTTCAATCTACAAAGAGCTTGGTGGTGTTTATCTCTTTGTATAGTGTGTCATTCTCTGTAATAGCAATCTCTTTCCTTCTCTTTAAGGATTTCTTTAGTTCCTCTCTTTCCTCATTCAATTGATGTAGTATGAGATGTATTTCAATCTCTTGGTTCTCAATAGTCTTTTCCAGCATGCAGACTTCAATTTCAAGATCTTTTCTCAAAATTGCAAAGCTTCCCTTTTAGAGAACAAGGCTCTGATACCAATTGTTGGAATTACAAGTGGGAAAGGTAAACTTCTGAGAGTGGGGGGGAGGGGTGTGAATCAGTAGTTTAAACTTGGACTCATAAAAATTTCACCATACATTCATCATGTGCATTCAATATGTAAACTAAAATAACATGTAAAGCATATGCATCTAAATCATGTAAACATGCAAGAAATCACACACATAACACCAGATATGATCACCAAGAAACCCTCCAAGTAAGAAGGTAAAATTGGGGTGGGAATGACACCCACAAATCTTCACTACTATAGCAATAAAGTGTATCCAATTAAGTTTACAATGATTTGACCATGAATCATGGTCTACCCTATCAAAGGCCTACCTTGTTAAAGGCTTACAAAGATTGTTAGGTCTCACCTTGTTAGAGGATTTCAACACCTTGTTAGAAGTGTGCCTGGTTGGAGGACTTCAACTTACAATTAAGTAACCACCCTGTTAAAGGATTTCATATAGTCTATTAAGACTAGTTTGTTAAGAGATTTAACTAAAATCACTTGTTAAAATGTCCTAGCATAGATCTTGTGGTTGGCACTTGCTTTCCTGATAACAAATCACTCTACACAATGTCTAATTGATCCTTCATGATCTGATGTATCAATGTTGTATCCTTCTCTATCCTTTGTTCTTCTCTAACTAATTTTGCAATTCATTCTTACTTCTAAGTCACCTTGAATACTCTACAAACTATCTTTTTCACTTCTTCAATTTGATCATTCACCCCTTGTTATACCATAAAGAGTTTAGGGTTCCATCCTCCTTAAGAAGACTCAGGTGGCTTAGGGTTAGGTATGAATCTACAGGTGAGATTCATCCATTTTGCCACTTAAACCTTCCCATTTTTTTTTTGGCTACATACAATTACATAGGGAATCCAAATATAGATTCGTCCTTATCTCCAGTAGATCGTAATCTATCCTTAAGTCAACTTGGAAATGGTTTACATAGTTGTTTGTGCCATTACAAACAAATATGTTAAAACTATGTCACTTAGCATATGAAGTCACTAATGCTCGACATGCATTGTATTTTTGCTTCTAACTCGACACCTACATTACTCAACATCCATTTTTTACTCAGCTCCTAAATCACTCAGCATGGTCTATCTGCTCGACACTTGAGTGACTTAACACATGAGTGACTCGACACTCATTGCAACTAAGTATAGTCTAATCTTTACATGTTGTGCTCAACATGCATTACTAGTTTGACATGAACTAATTAAATGGTTTAAGTGTGTTGACACTCACTTGTCAAAACTAATCTGAGAACAACACTTTTAATAATACTCATATGTGTTTCCTTTGGATTAGAGGAAAACCTTGCAACAATACCAACTACATGTGCAATATCAAGTCTACTATGCACAATATAATGTAGCTTCCCAATAATTGATTTGTTTTGTGTCTCATTTACTTCAGCATTAGTATCCACCTTGGATAATTTACATCCAATCACCATAGGTGTATCGACTGGCCTTGACTCATCCATGCCAAATATTTTCAAAGCCCCTTTAATATACCTAGACTGTGTCACATATATGCCTCCTTCTATTTGATGATTTTGTAAGCAAATGAAAAACTTGATCTCACCAAACATAAACATCTCAAACTCCTTACTCATTTGATCAACAAATGATTTGTACAATAAATCATTCCCCCAAAAAATAAGATCATCCACAAAAATTTTAGCAATAAATACCTTGTTTTCAACTTCACTCTTCAATTACTATTCTTATTGGTTCAGACAATCCAATATTTATCAAATATGAATGTAGTCTTTCATACCATGCTCTCAGTGCTTGCTTCAATCTATACAGTGATTTGTTTAACTTGCATACCCGATGCTTCCTATTTGGCTCTACAAATCATTTTTGGTTGTCCAATGTAAACCTTTTCCTCCAATATTCCATTAAAAAATGCAGACTTAACATCCATTTGATATACATTGAATTTCTTGTAAGTTGCACATGCCAACAGATTTTTGACTCCTTCTAGTCTGGCTATAGGTGTAAAGGTCTCACCATAATCAATCCCTTCTTATTAGGCATAACCTTTACAAACTAATATGGCCTTGTTCCTTACAATTTATCCATTCTCATTCAGCTTGTTTCTAAAAATCCACTTTGTTCCAATTACATTTTTTATAGTAGGTATCAATTCTAGTGTCCATGTGTTACTCTTCTCAACCTAATCTATTTCTTCATTCATAGTATTGATCAAATCTTCACTATCAAGTGCATCTTTCACAATTCTTGGCTCAAACTGAGCAATAAAACAAGTATCATCTCTCAACTTACTTCTAGTCATAACTCCAACACTGTTATCTCCAATTATTTGTTTAGGTGAATGATTCATTCTCACATATTTTTCCAAGAAAAGTTCAACTCTTTGATCTCCAACATTATCATTGCTCAATTGGGACTCAACAGTCTGCTCATGTTGTTTTGTTTGTGACTCAGGTAACGTAGGTTGATGCTTGGTAGCTCTCTATTGTTTCTTAGGAGTAGTATCAGGTGTGTCTTCATATCCATAAGTAAACTTGTTCTAATCCATGGGTTCCTTTTTTTGTTTCTCATCATTCTTATTTGCAAACTCATGAATTCTCACATTTTTCACTCTCAATCATAATGTTAGTAGCATTATTTAAACACGTGTATGCCTTACTTGTAGTAGAGTAACCTAGTAATATGCTTTCATCACCTCTGGAATCAAATTTTTCATTCCTTGCATCTTTATGGATATAAAACCTGCTTCCAAATATTTTGAAATAACTTGCATTCATTGTATGACCATACCAAAGTTCATATGGTGTCTTGCTTGTTCCTTTCTTTAACTGAACTTGGTTGAGTGTATACTATTGTGCTTATGTCTTCTCTCTAAAACATGTGGGCAACACCTTTTTCAATCAGCAATGTTCTAGCATAATCATTAATTGATCTATTTCTCCTTTCAAAAATCCCATTCTGTTGTGGAGTACTTGATGCAAATAACTATCTCTTAATTCCATTCTCAATACAAAAGTTAGTGAATTCATCAAAAATAAACTCACAACCTCTATCATATATCATACATTTCAATTGTTTACCAGTTTCTTTTTCAACTCTAGCTTTATACCATTTGAATATTTGAAAAACATCATATTTCAATTTCAAAAACATTACAGTCATCATTCTTGAATAGTCATCAATAAACAATATGAAACATCTATCTCCATAATAGCTTTCAACTCTCATTGGTCCATACAAATTAGTATGAATTAGCTCCAAAATATCAATAGTTGAATGTCGTTTGCGAGAAAAACTAGATTTAGTCATCTTACCAAGTTGATGTTGTTTGCACATAACATTCTCAGGTTTATACAAATTCGGTAAGCCTCCAACTTTCTTCTTTCTGCTAACTTTGACCATATTTTAAAAATTGACATGGCATAGCCTTTTGTGCCATAACCAAACATCTTCAACTTTTGCAAACAAACATGTATCAATTGTCGGATCTAGGTAAAATAGATTACCTCTTGCTTGCACTCCAATACTAATAAGATTTCCATTGTCATCATAGATCTTTACTTTTTTGTTTTGAAACTCCAACTTGTGACCTATATTATTCTACTAAGCAACACAAAATAGATTATATTTTAGTCCTCTAACCCAATATGCATCGTCACATTTGATTTTATCATTTTGCATCAAAGTTCCTCTACCTTTCATAGGACATGGAACATCATTTCCAAGTTTAATAGTTCCACCATCATACTCCTCAAGTTTATCAAACTTATTTATATCTTTAGTCATGTGATGAGAACAACCACTATCAATAATCCATGCGTCACTTTAATTACTAACATGAGAAATAAGAGTTTTTATTCCTCATTTAGATCTTCTTTAATAGCAACATACACCACTTCTACTCCTTTTTCATCTTTCGTATATGAATCGGCATTCTCTTCCTCACCAATGTAGCATTACTTCTTCACTTTGTATTTGTAATACTTGTTCTTTCTATATTTGTGATCCTTATTGTCATTCTTATCACTCCTATTATTTTTAGGACATCTCGCAGCAAAATGACTAGCTTCATTGCATTTAAAACATCAAAGGAAATTATATCTGAATTTCCCTTTACCTCTTGGTAGTCCCCTTACAAGCAATGCTTTAACATCATCCAATACTTCCTCTAATTTTGAGTCATTTTCATCTTTATTGTTTTTCTCTTTTTTTGAACTTCCAAAGGTTAGTGGTGACTTGAATGCATTCTCAATCTTGGATGCACTATTATTATAATTATTGAACTCAAATGTATTCAAATGACCAACTAAACCATCAAGAGTTAAATCATTACTAGGCATAGCTCTGAATTCATGAATTATAGATACTCTTATAGTATGGATAGGTAAAACTGTTCTTAGACTTTTACTTACAACTTCTTAATTATTGATGACACCTTCAGTAACTTTGATAGCACTTACAAGTTCCTTGATTCAATTGACATACTACACAATATTTTCTCCATCGTTCATCTACATCTTGTCATATTTTCCTCTCAAGATTTCTTCCTTAGATATCAACACATTATCATCTCCTCCATGCACAAGTATCACCCTATCCTACATTTCTTTAGTAGTAGCATAGTTTTTCACATCATCAAACTCAAAATTATTTAATGCAGAAGCAATCTCAATCACAAGACTATTGTGTTCATTTTTTTGGTTCATCTCATCAATTTTCGTATGTCCATTGGGAGGGGTGTATTGGTTGTCTAGATATAATATTGCATTGTCTCCAATTCTAGATATATAAAGCCTCATCCTACTCTAACATGAGGAGAAATTCTCCTTATTCAGCTTTGATATCTCTCTCATATACATATTTAGATCTTTATCTTAAGTTCCTTCAAATGTCTTCCTTCAAGCATTCAACTCTCATACCAATTGTTAGATAATTGAGAGGGGGGTGGGGGGAGGGGAAAGGGGGAGGGGTGAATCACTTATCACCAATAATCCTTCATGCCTTAAAATGATTTTGTGCTAACTTAAACTTCATAAAATTTCAAATCAATAACTCAATAAAGAAATCAAACATCTTAATCTCCAACTTATAACAACTTTACTTCAAACTGTTATCTCACTATTTCTTAATAGACCGAGTATCAAAATAACCATCTAGCTTATACCAAGTTGTGTTGAGTGGTTGTTTGGCATGATGCCAATGGTAAAAATTTTCACGAATCTCTATCTTGAAAAGTTGATCAATGACCAACTCCAAGGTTCTGGATGGCTATTTTTCAACTTGCTAGGTAGCTCAATCAAAGATAAATATGAATGATCACAAGGATGCATTTGCTAGTATCTGTCAATTGTGCACAACTTTGAGGAAACATAACCAAAAAATTAATTAATTTTTTATATTTTTCCATTTTATGATGAATGCAAATTCTAATCAATGTAACTATATGAATTCCTACTTTAACCACATGTTTGAAAAGTAAATAATGAACATAGAGTAATGAGAGATTTAAAGAAAATTATTGAAAGAGAAATTCCCAACAGACATAAGCCAAAGAAATAACACATCTGCAAATTAAATTACCAAAAGGACCTAGTAGGAAACCAATGAAATTAGGAGCAACACTTCCTCAAGTGCACTAATACAATCATTGATGGGTACTTTAATGAAAACCAAAAGATGTTTCACGATTCATCAAATCGTGCAACCATAGAAAGTGTGTGCATATGAGACAAAATGCTAAGCATGAACAATAGTGGCCCTTTCTCCAATTTGTCACAATAGTAGAATTTTCTAACATAAGGAAAACACCAAAAGTAAAAGATCACATGATTATCCTAACACAATAAAACAATTAGCTCCATTACTATTCATGAATGTAAATTCATGAAAAATAACACAATCCGACAAGATTTACCGCACTCAGAATGAGAGCACCAATAACATTTATTATTGCATCAAAATATTGGTCTAGAGTACATATTAAATCTATTTATTTATAAGAAATCATCATCTCATTTTGTGTTAGGAGTGAGAGCTCTTATAATGCAAATATTATGCTAAAAACTAATCAAATAAAGGTAATTATATACAAACCGACTCTCTAAATGGTGCTAAGTAGGTCTAAACCCTTGTTTATATGAATTGATGGGTGCATGAGCCTTTACATGACTTAAAACAATAAAAGAATAAGAAGAGAGAAGCCATGAGATGATCTGGGAGTTGCTAGAGCTTCAAAAAAATGCAAGCTTGACCTTTTCTAGGCATTTCTAGTAGTTAAACTATTATTAAAATGCTCTTCTGGTGCATGGAATGCTCAAAAATTAGAATCGACAGTTAACTATAAGCACATTTTATTTGTCCCAAAATTGTCAACACACCCTTGTGTTTGACACACCTTGTTGAAAGTGCACCTCTATGTTTGGTACACCTTATACAAAATACAACTTTGTGAAAAGTGCACCTTGGTGAAAGGACCAAAACTAATAGAATTATTCTAAGTCCACAATTTTCCAAAAGTGATAGAATTTTTACAAGTCTACAATTTTCCAAAAAATGACAAAAAAATTTAAGTCCATTGTTTTCAGTTTCCAACATCTAGGTTTTGTTAACCTTCAACCAAAATGATGTTTAGATGTTCACCTTTGAACTTTTGGATAGTAGAGGTGATTTCTTTAGGATCTGAAAAATCTAAAGCTTCATAATTTACTCTCACTTCCTTGTGGAAATCATGAACTTCTTGCCTTACTTTTGCAACATCATCTAGCTTAGAGTCGAACTCCCTTAGTGTCTCCTCGGGTTTGAAAAGTGTCCAACATTATCCTTAGAGGATACTACTTCAAATTATGCTTGAATTATTGTACAACTATTTACACTAAACATATTTGTGTTGTAGGGTTGTCTTCAAAAATCTCCAGGCTAGCCACACTATAGTACTTATCCACTTCTAATAGTTGGGTGTGTGTTCTTCCCTGCATATCCTAGATATCTTCATACATAGATAATATGACCTTATTACCATCTTAGGTATTATCAGTCTGATCATTGATCTTATCCAATTCTTCTCTTGTATAACATATAGTAGCATTTGATATCTTTGATTTTGGAGTGCAAATCTATGAAGTGTGACTTCTTGGGTACTCTTTAGAACTTGAAAGTCATGGATTTGGGTGTGATCTTAGCTATTGTGGAAGATGAGGAAACTATGGTGAATTTGGGGACCCCAAGGACATCTGGATGTTTAAGATATGTACACTAGCACACCTTCAGACTTAGCGCACCTTAAGACTTAGCACATCTTCCCACTAGCACACCTTCAAGGAGTTGCAAAGATGCTCGATTCGCCAAAAAATCAAAGTTCCTAGATTTGAAAATGATTTATGGATTTTGATCAAATGAGGTATAGGGACACTCTTGTGTACTTATTTGTGATCTTTTTTATAATTTATGCCCTCTTTATAGTTCAACATTGTCATGGACTTGAACTCCTTTTGCTCCTTCTATTTGAAATCCCAAGGCATCTGTGTTGATTTTGCACATGCAATACCACAGTAATCTTTGTTTCTACAGATGATGAGGATGCTATGGTGACCTACAAAAGATAAATATTAGTATGTAGGTGCTAGGGGGTAAAAATGATGCTAACTAACTAGACTCCTAAGCTCAAACTACAAAAGTTCTTCTCCCTGAGGCACCTTGGAAGATACCCTAATATGAGGAATGAGCATTTTTGAGTCAAAAAGGGGATGGGGGGTTCCCATTTTCAAAGTAAAAAATGGGGTGTGCATTGTGGAACTACAAGAAATAGCCCCAACAAAAGGAAGAAATGCTAAAGGCATTTCTTTATCAATAAGCAATTTTCAAACCTGTGTCAAGTTTGCAACTTGATTCCAGATGTCACTAACAACTTTGGAGAACTTCAAACAAGAAACTTAAACTTTTCAATTTCCACGCTAAATAACTTAAACTTGGTAACAAGTGATTTTGATAAGTCCCTGGGGAAATCCTCTATTCAAACTGGAAAGTTTTGGACTATCCCTTAGCCACTATCCACCTCGGTCAAAAGAAACTTAGATGACCAATTCTTTAAATTTGTAAAGTGTTCAGAGTGATGGTTAGGAATCTAAGCTAGAGGCTGAAAGTCTTTTCTTGCCTACAAGTGACACCTGTATTTAGTTTTCACAAGAAATAAATTTATTTAAATGGTTTTACAAAGAAATACCTCTTCCAAAAATTAGAACCAGTTAGGATGGAACACATGCTAAGAACAACCCTGACAAAACACATTAACTCCTTGACTAAAAGACTAAAAAAGTGAAAGAAGCAAAAAAATGCAAAATCTAACTGAAACAGACTTAAAAGGTGAAAACTAACACCTAACTAAAAAGACTAAAAACAAACTAAAACTAAAACTTATATACATAAAACCTTGAACAATAAGAACATGGGTTGGTTGTCAGTAGATTTAGCATTATGTGCGGTAGTAATAAGCTACCCCATATAGTTCTAAAAAATGAGGACTTGTATTTATACTCAAAAAAATAAAATTTAGACAATCTTGGTTCAAATTTTGGGCACAAATCACACAAAATTAGAACTAGTTGTGGTAACTCTCCATGGCCATGATTAATCCACAAACAAGTTCTTTTACCTTTAGCTTCATATTCAAATTGAAAAATGTCAACTTGAGAGGGACAATGGAAATATATCAACTAATTTATCGAGTCCCCCACCATAGGGGTATACTCACACATTGATATTTACCCTCTGGTGGTCTTATCTCATGGTACATAACTCCACATACACATGGAAACATACGTATTAACAATATAATATAACTATCAATACAAGATCCAAAAGATAGAACATTTTTTTTATGATCCTTATTATCACCATCATTAGCCCTAAACCATGAATTGTCACATTTAGGCTCCTTGGGACTAGGAAACTCAATCATAAGCCTTCCTTTCAAATTTTAATGTTTATTAATATCATTAATCAAGATGTTTCCTCCCTCATATCTCAAAGAAGCATGTTCAAAGTCATATTTATCTTCCATAGCGATCTCCCAAGTTAACAAGAAATAAAGACAACTTACTTCTAAATGGAACCCAAAGGGATGAACTTTGCATGAATTTATTATTGTATAGTTTAATAGATGGTAACTCTCTATGGTCATGATTAATCCAAAAATATGTTCTTTTACCCTTAGCTTCATATTCAAATTGAAAATTGTCAACTTGAGAGGGACAATGGAAATATATCACCTAATTTATCGAGTCCCCCACCATAGGGGTACACTCACACATTGATATTTCCCCTTTGGTGGTCTTATCTCATGGTACATAATTCCACACACACGTGGAAACATACGTGTCGACAATATAATATAGCTATCAATACAAGATCCAAAAGATAGAACATTACATTTATGATCCTTATTATCATCATTATTAGCCCTAAACCATGAATTGTCACATTTAGGCTCCTTAGGACTAGCAAACTCAATCATAAGCCTTCCTATCAAATTGTGGTGTTTATTAATATCATTAATCAAGGTGTTTCCTCCCTCATATCTCAAAGAAGCATGTTCAAAGTTATATTTATCTTCCATGGCGATCTCCCAAGCTAACAAGAAATCATGACAACTTACTTTTGAATGGATCCCAAAGGGATGAACTTTGCATGAATTTATTATAGTATAGTTTAATAGATGGTAATTCTCTATGGCCATGATTAATCCAAAAATAAGTTCTTTTACACTTAGCTTCATATTCAAATTGAAAATTGTCAACTTGAGAGGGACAATGGAAATATATCACCTAATTTATCAAGTCCCCCACCATAGGGGCATACTCACACATTAATATTTCCCCTTTGGTGGTTTTATCTCATGGTATATAACTCCACACACACATGGAAACATATGTGTTGCCAATATAATATAGCTATCAATACAAGACCCAAAATATAGAACATTGTGTTTATGATCCTTATTATCACCATCATTAGCCCTAAACCATGAATTTTCACATTTAGGCTACTTGGGACTAGCAAACTCAATCATAAGCCTTCCTTTCAAATTGTAGTGTTCATTAATATCATTAATCAGAGTGTTTCCTCCCTCATATCCCAAAAAAGCATGTTCAAAGTCATATTTATCTTCCATGGAGATCTCCCAAGCTAACCAAAAATCAGGGCAAATTACTTCTGAATGGAATCCAAAGGGATGAAATTTGCATGAATTTATTATTGTATAGTTTGATAGATGCATATAATATCCATAAATAGACATTTCCTCAATTGAGCTTAAGACCAAATTAAGCACTCTATTGATATCATTTGATGACATATCTTGTTCTGAGGAAGATATGTTATTGTTATCCAATGGAGGACCAATATCCTTGTAGGAACCATTGGTATCTTCTTCTTCACTACTTCCTAGTTCAAAAAATTTAGCTACCTCATTATTTTCTGCAACTTTGAAATTTTTGGCAACTCCACAGATTTATGGAACTTGAAAATTTTTTGCATCCTTTAAATTTTTGTCATTTCTACAACACCAAAATTTGTAGCAACTCCAATATTTTTAGAAATCTTAGCAAGTTGACCTATTAGTGCTAGCACATTCCAACTCATAATGACTCTCTTGATGGAGGCAATAATAGCTATGAAGCAAAAGGATGTATGGATCTTGATCTTCTCCAAGGTACTTCAATTCCTTATTATATTATCCATAAATCATTTCAAAATCTCATCTTTTACATGTGATTCATTCTATCATTTTGGGATAATGTTAGTTGGAGCCTCACAACACATTGGAGTGTTACAGACCTACATGTCTGGAATAGGATGTAACCATCGAGAGACATCATTCATTGAAGGCTCTTCTTTACTGTTCAAACTTTGTGTGTTCCTATTATTGCTACAATATACATGTATCCTAGAGTTCCCATGCTCTTTCTCTTCATTGAATGGGAACACAAACTCTTCTTGATCATCTTCATCCCTTTGTTCTCCTATAGATCTATTATATGATTCAAACAACATTGCACTAAACTACAAAGGTTGTTCCTCTATGATTTGGGGATGATGATTTAAAACATCCTCATTGTCGTATCCATTTTCACTTGGACTCATACATGTAGTACCATTATTCTCATTGTTGATGCTACCATAGGGGCCATAATTTCTATTCTAAATTTGAGAATAATTATTTTGGGCAGCAACTTGTCTTGGATGATTGTCTTGGTTTCTTGAGGAATTCAACTTTATTTTGATGATTTGATTGGATAAGAGAGACATTGTCTTCTTCACAGCCTCAAACTAACTAGCCATATTATTGATGACTTTAGTAGGTGGAGAAGCCTTTTGCTCAAAGAATGCAGTCTTTTGGGGCTCACACCCTAAAAATGTAATTGTTGGTGGTAGAAAAGTAGTAACCTAACAAGGATGTTTGACTGGGTATAGTAGGTGCTCCTACTAGAAATGGTGGTATGGTTATTGCATTATTCAAAGTGAAGGAAGACACAAAGTTCCATCCACCATGGGGATCTACCTACTTCATGAATGTAATGACCTCTTCGAAGGCCTTCTCAAGGGTACCAATATCTCTGAGAGGGAGCCTTTTTAGAAAAATAGAAGTTGATGAATCTATTGTTCCCAAATAGATCTGGATGGAAACCTCTTGTGGTACAATGTTAGGAGACTCCATTCTTTGATACATCCTATAGAAGTGATGATTGAACTATGAAATAGACTCATGTAGATCTCTCTTAATTGAGATGAACTAATGATGTAGGATAGTTGGATCAATGTAGACCTTGAATTGTGCCAGAAACTTTCTCTCAAAAGAGTTACAATATCTAATTGATACTGGTGGCAAATTGAGGTACCAATTGAATGTTTTTCCCCCCAAAGTGAAAGGGAAAAGGTGACAGACCACATCCATATGTTTAATTTGGTTATGATTATAGATTTCCTTGAAAATTTTAATATGATCTTCCATTATCCATGATTCTCCGTAGATGAACTATGGGCATAACTTTTTGGGATTTTTGGGCAAGTCATGTAATGGACCAGTTAGGTTCAATGGTGAACTTTGGGCATTGAAGAAGGTCATGGTACATGATGATGGGAATGGGTAAAGTAGAATATAGAGTGGATGGTGATGATGGAATTTGCAATGTGAGTGGGTGGATCCTAGGTATGCCTTTATCATTGCAAGGCCTGCAAAAATGAATGATTCCTAGAAACTCTTGATTTCTGGGTGAAGACATTAATGATCGCTAAAAATGAGATGATGGGTCAAGATCTTCTAGTTTATGCACTTGTAGCGAATTACACTATGGATCTTGGTGCACCTATGCAAAAGTGCACCTTTTGAAAAACACACCTTGGTGAAAAGCACACCTTCTAATAGGGACATCCTAGTGAAAAGTGCACCTTCTAATAGGTGCACCTTATGACTATTAATAAAGTATCAAAATAGAACTGTGAATTTTGTAGAACTGTCAAACAACAACTTTGGTTTTGGTTAGAATGATTTTCAGGCCCTCCTTCTAGTGCCACTTTTGTTGAGCAATCATTTGGCATGATGCTAATGACATAAATTCTCACAAACATCTCTCTTGAAATTTTGATCAATGACCAACTCCAAGGTTCCAGATGACTATTTTTCAACTTGTTGGGTAGCTCAATTGAAGATAAATATGAATGTTCAAAAGGAAGCCTTTACTGGCAACTGTCAATTCAACACAACTTTGAGGAAATGTAACCACAAAACAAACATATTTTTACATTTTTCTATTTTATGATGTATGCAATTTCTAATCAATGCAACTATATGAGTTCCTATTTTAACCACACATTTTAAAAGAAAATAATGAAGATAGAGTAACAAGAGATTTAAAGAAAATTATTGAAAGGGAAGTTCCTAATGGACATAAGCCAAAGTAACAACATGTCTATGAATTAAATTATCAAAAGGACCTAGTAGGAAACTAATGAAATTAAGAGCAGTGCTTCCTCAACTCCATTGATGCAACCATTGATGGAAACTTTAATGAAAACTAAAAGATGTTTCACGATTCATCAAATATAGTGCATGCACATGAGATAAAATCCTATGCATGAAAAATAGTGATCCTTTCTCTAATTTGTTACAACAACAAAATTTGTTAACATAAGACAAACAATAGAACTAAAAGTTTGCATGATTACCCTGAATAATAAAACCATTAGATCCATTACTATTCATGAACATAAATTCATAAAAAATAACACACGTTAGCAAGATTTAGTACACTCAGAATGAGAGCACAAATAGCATTTATTATTGCATCAACATATCATTCTAGAGTACATATTACATCAATGTATTTATAAGATACCCTCTTGTCATTTTGTTTTAGGAGTGAGAGATCTTCTAATGCAAACACTATGTTAAAAATTAATAAAATAAAGCTAATTATATACAAATAGACTCTCTAAATGGTGTTAGGTAGGTCTCCACCCTTGTTTATACTAATTAATGGGTGCATGAGCCTTTACATGACTTAATTTGGGAGTTACTGGAGCTTCAAAAATTTCAAGCTCAGCCTTCTCTAAGAATTTCTAGGAGTTAAAATAATGTAAAAATATGCTTCTAGTGCATGGAATGCTAAAAAACTAGAACATATAGTTAACTGTTGGTGTACATTGTTGAAAGTACACCTTTTTATTTGGCGCACCTCTGTGTTTTGCGCACCTTATGAAAAGTGCACCTTGGTGAAAGGACCAAAATTGATAGAATTTTTCTAAGTCCACAATTTTTGAAAAGTGACATAATTTTTCTAAGTCCACAATTTTCTAAAAGAGACATAAATTTTCTACGTCCACAATTTTCAGTTTCCAAGATCTAGGTCTTGTTGACCTTCAACCAAAATGATGTTTGGATGTTCACCTTTAAAATTTTGGATGGAGGAGGTGATTTCTTTAGGATCCAAAAATTCCAAAGCTTCATACTTTGTCATCACGTCCTTGTGGAAATCATGAATTTCTTTCCTTACTTCTACAAAATCATCCAAGTTAGAGTCCAACTCCCTTAGCGTCTCCTCAATTTTGAAAATGCGTTTGACATTATCCTTACATGATTATGCTTCAAATGATGATTGAATTATTGTAAAAAAAATTTCATTGAACATTGTTTTGTTCTAGGATTGTCTTCAAAAATCTCTAGGCTATCCATACTATAGTACTTATCTGCTTCTAATAGTTTGTTGTGTGGTCTTCCTTGTATATCCTAGATATCATCATACATAGGTAACATGACCTTATTATCAACTTGTATATTGTCAATTTGATCATTGATCTTATCCAATTCTTCTCTTATACATCTAGCAGCATTCAATATTTCTAATTTATGAGTGCAAATATATAAAGTGTGACTTCGTGGGTACTCCTTAGAACTTGAAAGTCATGGGTTTTTGTATGATCTTAATTGTTGTGGAAGATGAGGAAACCATGGTAAACTTGGGGACCTCTAATTTTTTTGGATATTTAAACTAGTGTACATTCAGACTCAATGCACCTTCATACTTAGTGCACCTTCACACAGTGCACCTTCAGGGAGTCACGTAAGGTGCTCAATTCACCAAAAAATCAAAGTTCCCAGATTTGAAAATAATTTCTTGCTTTTTCTCAAATAAAGTTTAGGACCACTCTTGTGTACATATTTGTGATCTTTTTGATGATTTATGCCATCTGTATAGTCCAACATTGTCATGGAATTGAACTCCTTTTGCTTCTTCTATTTGAAATCACAAGGTGCTTGTGTTGAATATGCACATGCAATACCATGGTAATCTTTGTTGCTATGGATGATGAGGATGCCATGATGACCTATCAAAGATAAACATTAACATACTAGTGCTAGGGTGTAAAAATGATGCTAAGTGACCAGACTCCTAAACTCAAACTACAAAAGTTTTGCTCCCTAAGGTACCTTGGAGGATACCCTATTCTGAGGAACGAGCTTTTGTGAGTAAAAAAAGTAGGGGGGAGGGTCCTGATTTTTGAAGTAAAAAATGGGGTGTATTTTGTGGAATTACAACAAGTTGCAACATCAAACAATCAACATGAAATAAACTTTGTTACATGGTAAGAAATCACACATTTGACACGAGTATTTAATGTGGAAACCCTATAAAGGGAAAATCACCTGGGAAATGACAACACAAATAATTTCACTCTTCTAGAAGTGAGCTCAGTTAGGAGCCAACCTTGTTAAAGGTTACATGTACATTTCTAGTGTGACCTTTTTGAGGGTTTTCACCAAAGATCATCTAGACCTTATCACTCCTTGACATTTCTAAAGAGTGGCTTGCTCTAAAGGACTTACAAACATTGCTATTGAATGTTACTATATAGTATTTCAAAGACTTGTTAGGTCCACTTGGTTAAAATATTTTTCTACTATAATGATAAGAAAGTATTAGTCAAGTGATCTGCTAGGTTTTAGCACTACCTTGCTTGTTCAGATCTCTACTTCATTATGTCTCATCCTTTTGATCTCTTTCTGGTTGATTCACACACTCACACTTTCACTTAGCACTTCCTCTGCTTGATCTTCTCAATTTTGTTATGCTCAATTCACCTTTTGTCTTCTTTTTCTACTTCAATCCAAATCAACATAATCAACAATAATCATCATCTTGTTCATCCCTTTAAACAACTAACTTTTACCTTTCTAGAATCTTCTAAATTTTGCCATTTAATTACAATTATAGATATCAGATTTATTGAAAATTCGATCACTCATAAAATAGACTTCGTCCTTGAAATTTGTGCTCCATTTCATATTGTTAAATCTTCTCTATTGGATCTTCTTTGAATTTTTCTAGTCGTTGATCTCATCAATAACTTCTTCCTTATCTTTTAGACTTCTCAAACATTCTTAATTTTTACCAAATTTTGGCCTCAATTTAATCTTTTACAAACTTGTTCTTCATGTTCATGCTCGGTGAACACTAAAACTTGCTTGGTTAATACATCACTTGGTTAACATTGATTTTTTTTGGCTAACACTAAACTTCAACATGTCTTCCTTAGGTGTTGGGTAACAATTGTAGTAGCTCGGTTAATATTGTATTCCTTCATTCATTGTGTAGTCTAGTCTTGCGTATACATTTTTCTTAAGCTCATGTAAAGAAAACCAAAGTTATACTATCAGAATCCAACTCATTCAAGCACCCATTGAATACCATACATATATCAACACTTATATCATCATACTTTCTTCAAATCCTCTTCATCAATCAAATAAAATATGATACTCTGGTGAATTAGTATAATGTCTAACCAACTAAGGCTTAAAATTGATGAAAATATAACAATTGATATGACTCTTACATATACATTACTCAACATTATCAGTTGGGGATAACAAGTCCATGTGGCAGAAGAGATGGGACTCATTTAAGAAGAGAGACCTAGCCTACAAAGACAAGTTGTTGTTGAAATTAACATTGATCCCTCCCTCTCTACATTTGATCAAGAGGATATCTTGGCAGCCATCCCCCCCTTGCTGCAAGATCATCATAATTCCTTGCTGAAAGCTGTCCCCACCCTGGAGGAAATTCACTAGGCCCTCTTTTCCCTCCTGAGGGATAAAGCTCTGGGCCCAGATGGTTTCCCTACCTTCTTCTTTCAGACTTATTGGAATGTGATTAAGAAGGATGTGGTAAAGGCGGTTCAATAATTCTTTGGGGCTAGGAATCTGCTCAAAGAACTTAATGGTACTTTTGTAGTCCTCATCCCCAAGATCCCGGGAGCTGACTCTTTGGACAAATTTAGGCCCATTAGCCTCTTCAATTCATTCTACAAGATCATTTCCAAGGTTCTCACTTCCAGACTCCTCAACATTCTTCCCCTGATCATCTCACCCCAGCAAACTGGCTTTGTCCCTGGCAGGCAGATCCTTGATTCCATCATATCGGTTCACGAAGTCATCCACTCTCTTGAGGCAGGTAATAAGGAAGGTTTCCTTCTCAAGATGGATTTGTCTAAAGCTTATGATAGGGTCTACTGGAATTTCCTCTTTGCTATCCTTCGTACCTTTGGTCTCGATGCTCAGGTATGCAAGCTCATCTCCTAGTTTGTGTCTTCTCCCTCTTTATCTGTTCTGGTTAATGGTCTCCCCACTACTTTCTCTCCCCCTCAAGGGGTTTAAGGCAGGGTGACCCCATATCTCCTATCCTTTTTGTCATCTTGGCATAATGCCTGGGCATAATCATCCAAAAGAAGATCTGGGACAAGAGTTTGAAAGGTCTAAGGCCTTCTTTGGGACCCTCTACTTTCACCCACCAGCAATTTGTGGATGACACTATCTTGGGGGGTGAAGCCTCTGTCTGGGAGGCCAGGTCTTTCAAAAGCATTCTGAACTCCTACACCAGGGGCTCAGGACAGGCTATCAATTTGGATAAGAGTTCAATTTTCTTCCTCAATACCCCTTTGGAGAGGCAGAGGAAAATTGCTCGCATCCTAGGATGTGGCATTGGGTCCCTGCCAGTGACTTATCTTGGGCTACCTCTTGGAACGAAACCTCTAGACTCATTTTGGATCAGCATTATAGACAATTTCAACAGAAAACTTGTAGGTTGGAAAGGGGCCACCCTTAGTCAACCTGGCAAATGCTCTCTGGTTAACTCTATTCTCCAGAACCTCCCCACCTATGCCCTCAGTCTTTTTAGGATTTCGGTCAAGTTTGCAAAAAGAATGGAGAGGATTTAGAGGGATTTTCTCTAGACAGGGACTAATGACCATAAGAGATACCACCTGGTTGCCTGGGACCTAGTCTGCCAGCCCAAAAGCTAGGGAGGTCTTGGTATTAGAAAAATTTCTCACCTCAATCAATCCCTTTTAGCTAAACATCCTTGACACATTTTCCAAAGCATAGATGTTTGGAGGTATATTCTGGCTGAGAAATATCTGGGTAGACTATCTCTTAACTCCATATTTCAAGGGGCTGAACTGCTAACGGGATCCCATATTTGGAATGGGATCTTGAAGGCCCTCCCCTTTGCTAAATCTAGGGCTAAATGGAAAGTTGGAATGGGAGACAAAATCCTTTTTTGGCAAGATAGCTGGCTGTGTTAGGAACCCCTCATTAATCACCCCATATTTGGTAGGTGGGTTGATCAGTGTATTGGCAGATACGGTTTGATGGTAAGGAACTACAGAAATGGTAATGAATGGCACAATCTGGCTGAACTTTTGCAGGACCTCAAGCCTTTAATGTCCTCTCCGAATGCCATCTTTATCAACCAAAATGGTGACTCTTTAGTTTGGGGAGATTCTTTAGGGGGCCTTTACTCTATGGCCACTGGCTATCTATCCCTTATAAGTAAAGAGGAGAAACCTATCTAGGCCAAAGCCTGGATCCCTAGGCTTATGCCTAAGATAAACATTTTCTTTTGGCTCCTCCTACAAGATAAAATCCTCACCCAGGATAATTTAGCCAAGAGAGGCCAAATCTTACCTAATAGATGCTACCTCTGTAAGCAAGATCTAGAAACGGTTAATCATATGTTCATCCACTGCCCCTTCTCCTCCAGGATGTGGAGCCATCTAACTACTAACCTGGATTTCAACTGGTGCCCTCCAGCTTGCATCCAGTATTTCTTTACTCAGTGGAGAAGCCACCACCAAGGTTTGAATTCTCAGTTATTGAGCTCCTTGATACTCCCACACTTCTGTTGGGGAATCTGGAAGGAGCGCAACAACAGGATATTCAGAGACAGAGAAGCCCCTGAGGTTATAATAGCTGAGAAAACCAAAAGCCTTATGACAGAGAACTATGCCATAACTAGAGAAGGAGACATAAAGGTTGGAGGGAACAGTAAAGCCAGGAAAGAAGATAGGAACAAAAGAAGATAGGAGGCTATTTGGTCTTTTCCCCCTGAGAACTGGCATAAAGCCAATTTCGATGGGGCGGCCAAGGGGAATCCAAGTCCTGCTGGATGCGGAGGTATCATAAGAAACAGTTCAAGAGGTGGCATTGTTGCTATCTCTTCCCCTATTGGCCACCAAACCAATCATTTAGCTAAAGCCAGTGCTGCTAGGTTCACTATTAAGTTGGCCCTTGTCTCAGGGATTGAGCAGTTGTGGCTTGAAGGTGACTCCTTAAATATAATAAATTGCATTTTAGGAGTCACAAAACCCTCCTGGACCATCGAAAGCATTATTGAGGACCTAAAATCGAACTTAAGGAAATTTAAAAACTACCATGTCAGCCATCTTTATCATGAAGAAAACACGGTCACTGAATGGTTCGCCAACGAAGCGGTTGCTAGCAACTCGGTGATGACGTGAGGAAGCAACAAGGATTTTTTGGCGGTGGCAACTGAGCTAATCCAAAAGGAGAAAATCCATGGCACCAACATAACATCCTTTTAATGATGATAGAATTTGTAAAATCGTACTTCATAAAGGGAATTATTTGGAGTTATGCAAAAACCCCTGCGCTCCATAATCACGTGTACAAAAGACACGAGTTGAAGCCAAAAATAAACCCATAAACGCGAGAAAAATTATTTTCACTCTTAGCGCCTTTTGCTACTTTGAACTCAACAATACTACTAGTGGTTTAGGGTTAGTTGAGCCAAAAATTGCAATGGTGGGAGAAAGGATCAGAAGAGAGCCATGGGGCAAAGCAGAGAGATGGAAAGAGAAGAGCAAGGTCTGGAGAAAGCTCCAGAAGGGTGGTATAACCAAATTCATAGAGAAGCTTCATGGATTTGATGTGGGGGTTACTAAAGCTATGGTTGATTCCTGGCAAAATGGCAGGGTCAAAATTGATGGTGTTTCCCACCAAATCACTGAGGGTCTTATTGCGGAGGTGACTGGATTTTCTCAAGATGGCTTGAACTTCTATAGGGACAAGAAGATGTCTGCCAATGCTGTCAATGACTTTGTCAAGGATGATAGGGAGAAAAGCAATTTGGTCAAGATTGACACCTACTATGACATTGATTCCATCAAAAAGTTCTGGAGGTATGTTCTCAAGATTATCATTGAATATGTCACTCTTGACCCTAGGTTTGATAGAATCAGGACTCATCATTTTGTTCTTTTAAATTGTTTTAGACACAAAGTGAAAATTTCTTTTCCTTTTTACATTTTCACCTCCATGGCCAAGAGTATAGAGGGGTTCAAGAAATGCCCTGTCAAAAATCCTGCCCTCCATGAGGGTCTCCTGCTTCTGATTTATGAATTATTGTAAACCCAAACTAGAGGTAAAACCATTGGGGATTGTAGTGCCTCGAAGGACACTGCCAGTTTTGATTCTGGGGATGAGGTTGTAGTGAAATCAAAGAAAATTGACACCCCAAGCAAAGCTATCCCTATTACCCATGATCCTCGCATCCCTAGCAGGAAGAGCCCTAGATGTCTTCCCCCTATCCCCCCCTCTCCTCATCCTAAGGAGGTGAAAGAGGCCAGTGATAATGATGTGGAGTCTGATACAGAGTTTGAGGAGGAGGAATTAGAGACGGGGAAGGAAAGTGAGATGGAAGAAGATAAGAGGAGAGAAAATGACAAGGAGGTGGCGACCCCTATGGACCCCAAGGTTAACCCCAAGAAAAGAAAAGTGAACCAGGCCCTGCCCCAGAAACATCCCAGTGACCCTGTTGATGTGCCCCCCAGCCCCACCCTGCCCATTTCACCTCAGGAGGTTCCCATTTCACCCCCGGAGGAGATGATTGAAATCATGGTTGAAAAAGGGGGGGAGGTAATCATAAAGAACAAGAGGAGGGCCTGGAGGAATTTCTATGGGGACAAGGTCAGTTAGGGTATTGTTAGAGAACCTGCTAAAATCCAGGTGCTGGAGGACCTTGATAAAAGTACTCACTATGAAGAGCTCATTGACCCGACTCTTTTGGTTATCTCTGACAATGTGCGTGAAACTGGCTTCAACTTCCTAAATAATGCAAAGAATAGTATGATTGACAACTTTCATTCCATCAAGTGGCTTTTTTAGGAAATTGAGGCTCCGAAGGACAGGAGCAACCAGCCCAACAACCAGGATACTGACAAGGACCAGGAAGCCAAAGGAAGCAAGGACCAAGTGGGTAGCCAGGAGAAAGACAGAGGCCAGGTCTCCAGAGACCATGAGGATGGCAGACTCACCCAGCTTGAGCAAAAGGTCCAAAGGTTGGATTCTGTCCACGAGATAATCACCAAACAGATAGTGGACACCCTTCACACCTTGAATGAGAATATTGTCAATATGGGGGACTAGCTGACTACAACTAGCCTTGAAAGGAATGGGGAGCAGAACACAGAGCAAGGATTCAACCGAGATGATTTTTAGAAAGAGGCCAGTGACTAGGTGAATCAGGGGAACTAGATGAACACTCCTACCAGGATTCAGGAGGGCGTGGCCAGTCAAAAGGACAATGATGCTGCAAAAATCCTACAGGCCATGGACATGAACGACCACTAGCCTATTCGCCTGGCTTTTCTTTTCTATCTCTAGCCTTTGTACTTTGGCTTTGGGCCTTCTTTTGTCTCCGACCTTTTGTGGTAGCTTTTTGTTTGTTTAGTCTATTTCTTCTCGCTATTTTTGTTGTAAAACTTTGAGTTTGAGGATCCCTGTAAAACCTATTTTACCTTATCAAAAACATTGATTCAGGTCAAGAGTCACCCTTACTTAAACTTGAGATGATCACAAAGGACACTGATAGATAGGAACCAAAAATTGCACAACCAATAAAAGTGGAGACAATCAGGAGGAAGAAGAATGGTGAAGAAGCATAGAATATGCTTCTTTAGGTAATGCCTTAGTGAATATGTCAACTATATGTTCCTTTGTGTTCACATATTCAAGCCTCACTTCTTTATCTTGCACTAACTCTCTTAAGTAATGATACTCGATCTCAATATGCTTTGTCTTTGTATGCATCACTAGATTCTTTGAAATGTTTATTACACTTGTATTGTCACAATAAATCACTATAGGTTTAGGAATCTCTTTCTTCATACTTTAAATAATTGTTTAATCTAGACAATATTTAAATGATTTCTTGTTGCATAAATATATTCATCTTCTGTTGTGGATTGTGAAATACAGTTTTTCTTCATGCTTGTCCATGAAATCAGCCTCTTTCCTAGAAAGAAAGTGCCTCCATTAGTACTTTTTCCGTCATTAATATTACTAGCCCAATCAACATATGTATATACTTTCAGCTCAAAATTATCACTCTTCTTGTACCATAATTTATAGTCTTATGCGCCTTTTAGATATCTCATTCCTTTCAGATACATCATGTGATTCTCCTTAGGATTAGTAGAAAATATTACAACTATTACAATTGCTAATGGAATGTCAGGTTTGCTATGTACAACATATTGCAGATTTTCAATTGTTGATCTATACAATGTTTGATTTTTCTCTACATAATCATCATTCTTTGAAACATTATGTCCAATGGCCATAGGTGTTCCAACTAGTCTTGAATCTTCCATGCTAAAGGTTTTTAATATCTCATTTATGTACTTTGATTGTGTAATGTTTATTCCTCCTTTCTTTTGATAGACTTGTAAACCAACAAAGAATTTAATCTCTCCAAAAATTGACATCTCAAACTCCTTCTTCACTTCATTTGCAAAAGTTTTACACAATGAATCTTGTCCTCCAAATTTGATATCATCAACAAAATTTTCAACTAGCAATACGTTATTCCTAGATTCACTCTTCAAGTATAGATTACTATTATCATTAGTTCTTGCAAAACCAATCTTAAGCAAATAAGTACGTATCCTTTCATACCATTCTCTAGGGGCTTGTTTCAAACCATAGAAAGCTTTGTGTAACTTACATATCATGTTTCTCTTGCTAGGCTAAACAAATCCCTTATGTTGTTCAATGTAGACTTCTTCTTCCAGTATTCCATATAGAAATTCAAACTTCACATCCATTTGATAAATTTTGAAACCTCTATAAGTAGCATATGCAGACAAACTTTTTACAACTTCCAATCTTGCAACTGGAGAAAATATCTCTCCATAGCCAATAATTTCTTCTTGTGCACATCCCTTACAAACTAGTCTTATCTTGTTCCTTGCAACTTCACCTTTTTCATTTAGCTTGTTTCTGAATACCCACTTTGTTCCAATCACATTCTTGTTCTTTGGTCTAGGTACTAGTGTTTATGTCTTGTTCTTTACAATATGATCAATTTCCTCATTCATAGCTCTTATTCAATCTTCATTTTCAAGTGCATCCTTAACTGTTATGGGTTCAGACTCACACAACACACATGTATCATTTGTCAATGTCTTTCTTTTCATAACTCTTGAATCTTTATCTCCAATGATTTGATCTGGTGCATGATGTCTTCTTACATATTTTTCTAGAATAGGTTTAGATCTTCGTACTTCTTGTGGTAGTTTAGTTGGTTCAACATATTTAATATCTTCATGTCCCTCTTATTGTATCTCTAGTTGTATCACAAGTTCATCCATCTGATGGTCAATAGTCTCTAACTGTTGTTCAACTTTAACAGTTTGATGCTTGCTAGGTTGTTTTTTCTTGACAAAACTCCTCTGTTGAGACTCGACAATATCCTCAATTGCATCACTTTAGCTGTTCTCTCAGGTTTGGGAATGGTACTAGGTTCTCCTTCATAGACATATACAAAATTTCTATAATCTTCAGGTTCCTTATTGCATTCCTCTTGATTCTTTTCTACAAATTCATCAACTCTAACATTTGCACTTTCCATAATCTTGTTAGTGTTATAATTCAAACACTTATATGTCTTACTCTTTGTGGAATATCCTAGGAATATACCTTAATCACTTTTTCCATCAAGTTTACCTTTCCTACTATCTTTCATAATATAACAATTGCCTCCAAAAACTTTGAAGTAATTCACATTAGGTGCATGACCATACCAAAGTTCAAAAGTTTTTTATTAGTACTTTCTTGAATTGTACTCAATTCAAAGTATAAAAAATAGTACTTACACCATCTCTCTAGAATTTTTGTGAGACATTTTCTATCATTAGTATTCTTGCACAATTTATGATAGATCTATTCCTTCGTTCAACTATATCATTATGTGGTAGAGTTCTAGGTACAAAATCTACCTTATAATACCTCTATCATTGCAAAATATGTTGAATTCTTCATATATAAATTCTCCTCCTCTGTTAGGTCTCAAGCATTTTGAACTCTTACCTATTTCATTGTCAACTCTAGCCAAATACCACTTGAACATTTGAAAAGAATCATATTTTTCTTTAACAAACGTCACAATAATCATCTTATAGTAGTCATCAAAAAATAAGATAAATTACTTCTCACCATACTAGATTTTCACTCCAATAGGACCACATAAATCAATATGAACTAAGTTCAAAAAATCATCAGAAGAATAAACTTTTCTCTTGAAACTAGACTTTGCCATTTTTCCCAATTGACAATTTTTGCACATCACCTTGTCATGTTTACTCAACTTTGATAATCCTCTTACTCTCTTCTTCTTACTAATCTCAACAAGATTATCAAAGTTCACATGACACAACCTCCTATGGTATAGCCAAACATATTTTATCCAATAGGTCTAGATAGAACAAGTTACCTCTATTTTTCTCTCCACTTCCAATTAGTTCACCAATAGCATCATAGATCTTTTCTTTCCTAATCTAAAACTCAACTCTATAGCCTAAACTGATCAACTGTGCCACACTCAACAAGTTATATTTTAGGCCTTCAACCCAATATGCATTATCACATTTGATCTTATCATTCAACATAATCAATCCTTTACCTTTCACATAACATGGTGCATCATTTACAAACTTGAGACTACTTCCATTATAATGTACTAGCTTGTCAAACTTACTTGTATCACCATACATGTGATGTGAATGTCCACTATCAATTACCCATTTATCATTATTTCTTTTTGTGAGATTAAAGTGGTTTTCTCATAAATGTCATCATTGAATTCATCTTTCGTAGCAATACAAACAACTTCTTTATCATTTTCATCAATATCACTATCAATAGTTTCTTTAGCAATGTAACATGATTTCTTACATTTTCACTTGTAGCCTTTATTTCCTTAGATGTCTCTGTTGTCTCTCATTCCTTGATATTTACTATCCTTCCTCTCATCCTTTCTTCTCTGTTCGGACAGCTTACTACAATATGGCCAAACTTGTTACATATAAAACAAATAATAGGAAGTTTACCTTTGTATTTTCCCTTTCCTCTTAGTATTCTTTTAGCCAATAATGTCTCAAGTTCATCATGTTCATCATCTGATTCACTAACACTATTCACATGCTTGCTTTTCTTCTTTCCTCTAGATGCATCAATAGTCACTTTTGCTTTGAAAGCACTTTCAACATTAGTAGGTGTGTATCAAAAGTTTTGATTCTACCAACTAGATTATCCAATGCCACATTATTACCAGGTGTACATCTAAGTTCTTGTATTGCAAAACTCTAATAGCATAGATAGGAAGTAAAGTTCTTAATACCTTACTGATCACTATTTCCTCAGATATGATACCACCAACACTCCTGATAGCATTCACCACTTCATTGATTCTCCCAAAATATTGTGCCACATTTTTACCTTCCTCCATCTTTATGTCATCAAACTTTCCTCTTAAGCTTTCTACCTTTGCTTTCAATACATTTTTGTCTCCTCCATGGACCAATGCCAACTTTTCCCATACCTGCTTTGCATTTTCATAGTCTTTCACTTCTTCAAATTCAGAATAGCTTAGGGAGGATGCGAGTTCAATCATCATTTGGTTATGCTCCTGCTTCTCTTTCATTTTCTCAACTATCATAGGTCTGTGAACTTTAATGTACTCATTTTTTAGCTAGTAATGTGCAGAATCTCTAATACTAGACATATGCAACTTCATCAGCCTTTGCCATGCTGAGAAGTTCTCCTTGCTCAACTTGGGTGCCTCTCTCTTATACATATTGATCTTTAGCTTTAAGTCCTTCAAAGTTTCATACTAGCACTTATGCTCGAATAATAATTGTTAGAATATTTAGAATAATTGAGAAGGTGGGGGGAATTAGTTATCCTCAGGTCCAGATGTATTAAATCAACTTTTAACAATTTCAACAAACTTAATCAAACTCATGAACAACATGTCAAATAAAATTGTTCATCACCATTCAACTTATTCATTCCATTTTAGCCCTTTGTTCAGTATGTGACGACTAGTAGAATAATATCAGAGTTAACAATAAACTTTAACCTTAAAATAGTACATAGCATAAACATATAAAAACATCCACACAAATGTTTGATACCAAATTTTAACATGGAAACCCAAATTGGGAAAACTACCAAGTAACATGCTACTACTTTTCACTCTTCTAAAGTGAGCTTTGTTAGGAGCCAACCTTATTAAAAGTTACAAAATACATTGTTAGGTGTGACCATGTTAAAGGATTTAATCACCCTGCTAGGAGTGGCCTCGTTAGAGGACTTTAGAACATTCCCTTAGAATGTCACCTTGTTAAAGGATTTACTAATGACTGTTAGGTCAACCTTAATAAAAAAGATTTTACTACTACCACAATGATTAGAAAGTAACAGCTAGGTTTATCTGATAACATACAAATCACTTTGAAAATTTAGATCTCTATTCAACTCAATCCTAGTCCATTGTTTGGACTCCATCTCTCTCAACAACTCAAATTTGCATAGCAACTCTTCAAGCAATCTCCCACATCAAAAACTTTGAACTTCTCCTTTGCAAGTTTGTTTTCCACTTGTCTCCAAAAATTATAGTCCAACAACCACATAAAACATTTGTTATGCCTCCTTAAATAGGTATCTTAGATAATTTTCCACTTAAACATAATTGTAGATCTTAGGGTTACAATTAGATTCAACAGATTCAATGAATTTAGCCATCTTATGTTCATCTTCTTCCTTCTTGAAACTTCTAGAAACATTTCCTCAAATCTTAGCTTTTGAGCACTTAATTAATCTTTACAATGCATTAAATAATCTAGCTCATCAATCCTTATCATCAACATGTTTTGATTATTTCAAGAATTCAATTATGTCAACTAAAAATCTTTATTCTTTCTAAGATTGTTAGTTTGTTGACACTTGGTCATAACTATGTTTTGTTGCTCGGTCATCACTAAATTGTCTTGCTTGGTTTACACTATACAACTTGATCATCACTATCACTCAACATTCTCTATCACTTAGCCAATACTGATACTCGACCAATGTTATTTTTCTCGAGAATGCTTAAGTCCCTTAATCTTCTACTCTAGATACTCGATCAAGTGTATTAGTTCAGTTGCTTCAATTAACTCCTTTTCTTCTCAACTAATCTTTCTTCCTTATTTATTGTAATGAATAAACTACACATTATCTTGTCAAGTACTTACTTATCAAGTGGCCATTGTAATTGCATCACACTTTCATGTCTCAACTCAAACTTTCACTAGGTCATCTCATGATCTCTCCTTTTCAAATCCTCTTCATCAATCAAATGATATGGCACTCTGCACTATTAGTAAATATGTTGCTAGTAAGGTTTGACATCAATGACAACATAAAAAATTTTCTATAGTTGTAGTTCCAACATGGATAGGTAAAAGTGTTCCTAGAACTTTACTTACAACTTCTTCGTTACCAATGGCCCCTCCAACAACTTTGGTTACACTTACAACTTCCTTGATTCGGTTGACATACTATACAATATTTTCTCCATCTTTCATCTTCACCTCATCATGTTTTCCTTTCAAGATTTATTCCTTAGCTCTCAACACATTCTCATCTCCTCCATGTACAAGTATCAATTTGTTTCACATTTCTTTAGTAGTAGCATAGTTTTTCACATCATCAAACTCAACATCATTTAATGCAGAAGCAATCTCAATCACAAGAATGTTGTGTTCCTTTTTTCGGTTCATCTCATCAATTGTCATAGGTCCATTGGGAGGGGTGTACTGGTTGTCTAGATAGAATAGTGCATTATCTTTGATTCTACATAGATAAAGCCTCATCCTACTCTACCATGAGGAGCAATTCTCCTTATTCAGCTTTGATACCTCTCTCTTATACATATTCAGATCTTTATCTAAAGTTCCTTCAATCTTCTCAAACTTCTTCCTTCAAACACTCATCTCTCATACCAATTATTAGATAACTGAGGGGGGTGGGGGGGTGAACCAGTTATCACCAATTATCCTATAGTCCTTAAAATAATTTTGTACTAACTTAAACTTCATAAACTTTCAAATCAATAACTCAATAAAGACATTGAACATCTTAATCTCCAACTTATAAAAACTTTACTTAAAAATGTCATCTCACTATTTCTTAATTACTGAGTATTAAAATAATCATCTAGCTTATACCAAGTTGCAACATCAAATAATTAAATGAAATAAACTTTGCAACATAATAAGCAATCATACATTTGACACATGTATTTAATGTGGATACCCTATAAAGGGAAACTAAAAACCCAAGTAATTTTACTATTATGAAGTGAGCTCTATTAGAAGCCAACCTTGTTAAAGGCTATGTGCACATTTTTAGTGTTACCTTGTTAAAGGGTTTTCATCAAAGATCATCTAGACCTTATCACTCCTTAACATTTCTAAAGAGTGGCCTACTTTAAAGGACATACAAAAATTACTATTGAATGTTACTACATATGATTTCAAAGACTTGTTAGGTCCACTTGGTTAAAATATTTTTTGACTACAATAGTAAGAAAGTAATAGTCAAGTGATCTGCTAGGTTTTAGCACTACCTTGCTTGTTTAGATCTCTACTTCACTCCGTCTTTTCCTTTTGATATCTTTCTGGTTGATTCACACACTCACACTTTCACTTAGCACTTCCTCTCCTTGATCTTCTAAATTTTCTTCTACTTGGTTCACCTTTTGTCTTCTTTTTCCACTTCAATTCACATCAACATAATTAGCAACAATCATCATCTTGTTCATCACTTTAAATAACTAACTTTTGCCTTTCTAGAATCTTCCAGATTTTGCTATTTAATTACAATTATAGATCTGGGATTCATTAAATTTGGTCACTCATAAAATAGACTTCCTGATGCAGAGGGGCATGCAAAAGGTGATGGATTCCCACAAAACTGATTCAAACTCCCAAGGTTCCTATTAGGTTCTAAGACACCTTAAAGGGCAAATACCACAAATATGGAATAGACCGTCAACTATCTCTTTGAACCCCACAAAGTGTTTCAACAGACTCAAAATGAAATGTATAAATAGGTTTTACAATCCCAAAACCAAGTTCATGCATAAACCCAAGTTACCCCTCTTGACTAGGCTACTCTCTTCTTCGGATCAGCAGACCCTATTTTCTTGACTTTTCTCCCAAAATTTACAAAACACCATGCAAAAAAATATTATTTTTAGATACCCTTTTCAGAGTTTTATAACATATTAAAAAATCAGATATCACTATTTTGGAAAGATTGTACGGAATAGGACAGTTTGGTCTCAAAATTAGGCCTTTTAAGCCACTTTTACAAAGAAAATACCCTTCAAACTTGTCCCCTGACTCTCAAACTTTCTAAAGTATGGTATTTTGATGCCAAACTAAGGATTCCTCAGTCTTTCTTCCAAGTTGACCTTTCCAGGCATGCTTTCCAACAAACCCTCTCATTAAATGGCATAAAACAAGGGTTTTACGGTTCTCCCACTTCCAATCACTTCTAGAATCTGTTCAAAGATGGAACACCATATTTATGGAATTCCCTAACTCCAAAAAACATAAAAACCCTACCTCCTTAAGGTAGATTCTCTAGTGCTATACTTGTCCCTTTGGATTTTCCTCTTTTTTTTCACACCTTAATTGCTTTGGTGGCCACCAATCACTGGTTAAATGCTCAATACAAGGTTAGTAATCATAATACATGTTAGATGGATGGTATTCCATGAAGAAATAGTAAACATTTCATGGAAATACCATGATTAATCAAAGAAAACTGTCAAAAATGCCTAAAATATGACTGTTACAGCCAACAGTACGGAATTTTAATGACCGAATCTTCAAATCTAAGTGCAAAACCCTGTGAATCACCTCAATACATATCTAAAATGATATTACCATTCATTCCAATATCAAAAATGCTTACAAAACAAAGGATTTTTCAAATTGCTCTTGAAATGAAGCACTTTTATTGCAAATTCTATAACAGTTCGTACTATCTTAAGGTATAGGCCGTACCAACACATATATATGTTCAGGAGATAGTTCTCAACCTCCTTAACTGACTCCAATTCGTTTCACTACCTATCCCTTTATAAAATTCAAATTAGAAGGTTTCCCTCCAAAATGGCTCTTATGCAAAATTTGAATTTTTTTAAAGCAAGAAACTATGTCTAAAGGGACTTATTGACTATTTTAATGTATGCAACGACTTGGGCTTGCTATGACATAATACTAGACCCTAACCAATGACTTCTCTACCTTAAACAACCACTAGATCCCACTAGAGACGTCATTGGTTAGGGTCTAGTATTATGTCATAGCAACCCCAAGCCGTTGCATACGTTAAAATAGTCAATAAGTCCCTTTAGACATAGTTTCTTGATTTAAAAAAATTCAAATTTTGCATAAGAGCCATTTTGGAGGGAAACCTTCTAATTTGAATTTTATAAAGGGATAGGTAGTGAAACGAATTGGAGTCAGTTAAGGAGGTTGAGAACTATCTCCTGAACATATATATATATATATGTGTGTGTGTGTGTGTGTGTGTGTGTGTGTGTGTGTGTGTGTGTGTGTGTTGGTACGGCTTGTACCTTAAGATAGTACGGACTGTTATAGAATTTGCAATAAAAGTGCTTCATTTCAAGAGCAATTTGAACAATCCTTTGTTTTGTAAGCATTTTTTGATATTGGAATGAATGGTAATATCATTTTAGATATGTATTGAGGTGATTCACAGGGTTTTGCACTTAGATTTGAAGATTTGGTCATTAAAATTTTGTACTGTTGGCTGTAACAGTCATATTTCAGGCATTTTTGACAGTTTTCTTTGATTAATCATGGTATTTCCATGAAATGTTTACTATTTCTTCATGGAATACCATCCATTTAACATGTATTATGATTACTAACCTTGTATTGAGCATTTAACCAGTGATTGGTGGCCACCAAAGCAATTAAGGTGTGAAAAAAAAGAGGAAAATCCAAAGGGACAAGTATAGCAGTAGAGAATCTACCTTAAGGAGGTAGGGTTTTTATGTTTTCTGGAGTTAGGGCATGCCATAAATATGGTGTTCCATCTTTGAACAGATTCTAGAAGTGATTGGAAGTGGGAGAACCGTAAAACCCTTGTTTTATGCCATTTAATGAGAGGGTTTGTTGGAAAGCGTGCCTAGAAAGGTCAACTTGGAAGAAAGACTGAGGAATCCTTAGTTTGGCATCAAAATCCCATACTGTAGAAAGTTTGAGAGTCAGGGGACTAGTTTGAAGGGTACTTGATTTGTAAAAGTGGCTTAAAAGGCCTAATTTTGAGACAAAACTGTCCTATTCCGTACAATCTTTCCAAAATAGTGATATCTGATTTTTTAATATGTTATAAAACTCTGAAAAGGGTATCTAAAAATCATTTTTTTTGCTTGGTGTTTTGTAAATTTTGGGAGAAAAGTCAAGAAAAGTCTACAAGCTTCACTAATTAAAGTGTGAGTGTGCGTGTGTGTGTGTGCACGCACACGTATGTGTGTAGTACCTACCCCAATTTTCTTTCATTCATGTGCCTAAACACTTTTAGGCTAGTTTCATGTTTTATCATTTTATGTTGTGGTACTTGGTTAGCTGATGAGTTGATACTATCTTTTGTTTTGTTTATGTGATGAGACACTATACAGTTGGTATATTTTATGTGATTATGATTCATGATTAGTCTTGTGATAATATTTAAAGGTTTTCTATAATGATTACAGTTAGGATTATGATGGAATTTTAGTTTATTATGGATACTTATCCCATACTTGCATGTGTATTGTGTGCATGTCTATTGTAAATTTCTGCATATCATGACTGTTGTGGTTGAGGGAGGGAGTTGCAGTCACCTACAGTTGAGATCTACACGATGGAGCACTCCATGCCATTGCATGTTTAGTTTAGATATATATCCATATGTACATGCTTAGTTTTTAAGCAGGTTGCAGGTACTAGGCATCAACATCCCTGAATTATCAGGATGAGCATGTCATATCACAGTATCTCAATGGTAAAAGAGGGGAGATAGTTTTCAAGTCCAAATCCCAACCTTGAACTATTTGTCTTGTGGTAAAAGATAAGTATTTGATTTCCCCTACCTTCTAAATTCGTCTAGGTGATTTGAATTCAATGACCTACCTTTCAATTTATTTGATTTATCTTATTGGTCAAATTGTCCTGATCTTGTGTTGTCAATTTGAGACTTATAGTGTAGATGGTCAACCACTGGGATTAAATTGATAATTTAATTAGGAACCTAATTAAAGGTAACATTATGATCTTTTAGTTAATTAATTAGGAAATTAATTAAATAACAACATTAAAAAAAAGTTATTAAAAGTTAACTTCGATTTTCTTTTATTAAGTGAGTCAGATAAAGTTAGTATTATTGATATATTAATTATTTAGCAAGAGTAATCTTCAAGGTGAATTAGACATTATTGAAATATAAATAATCATCTTTTTAAAATACTTTGTTAAAAAAATTAAATAAGTTTATCATTAAAATAAAATAATAAAATAAAACATAAAATAATAAATATAGTGCATAAATGATTTTGTAAATAAAATAAAGTTTAAAGAGGGGATATATTAATTTATAAGTTCCTAATTATTGTTTAAGTAAAGTGGGATTTAGTTTTAGATAGGAGTGGAAGTTTCCTTGTCTGGTGGGAGTCCATTTTGGAAACACAGAAATATGTTTGTGAGTTAAAAATTTATATAAGAGGCTTTGACATTCATTTTTACAAAGGAGGTTTTTGGGAGGCAAGTTTTTGTGAGTTCTGAGATTCTAATTGTTTTGATTGAGCATCAGATTTGGGTAAGAGTTGTAGAACTTTGTCATAATTTTGTTTTGCTTAAATGTTTACTGTTTTTCTTCATCTTCTTCATAGATGTCATGTGTGGATTCTCTCATTCTTATTCTGAGGTTATTATGGGGTTATTATATTTAAAAAAAAATTAAAATATTTTTTTGTTCAATAATTCTAATAACAATTAGTTTTTAGTATTAGTATTAACTGTATTTTTTTTATATATGGTTTATTCTATATAATATGTTTTTCTTTTAAAATTTTAAAAAAAGAGATTATTATGGGAATGTTTAAATAGTTATTTTTTTATATGTATTTGAATTTTTTTAAAATGGGGGTTCAATTTTGTTTCAAAAAAAGAATGTTTTCTTTTAGATTAATTAAAAGATTAAATAATGATGAGTTTAGTTAAAATTGAAAGATTCATTTTATTAGATGGTTATATTTATAATATTTTGTTTGTTAAAAAATCTATGATTTATTGGATTTGTGTCAGATGGAAATATGAACTTAATTTTGAAAATGATTTCCTTGAAAATAATATCAAAATTAAAATGATCAGTTAATTACACTTATTTCAAATGCTTGTTGAGATACTATGTCCTATTTTTGTGATGGGTTGGTTGGTAAATATGTAGATGGCCAATTAGGATTGCTTACTAGAGGCCAGAGTAGTGGGTCTTCTGTTAGACTTTGAATTTGTGTTCTTCTATGCCATAATCCTATCTTTTATATAAGTTCATGTATTGCAATACTTTTCACTATTGGGTTATGATCTTTTCTCAATTCCAGTTACTCCTTGGGAACTAATGTAATTTTGGTGACTTGTTATGAGTTATATCTATTTGGGCCTAGGGTAGGTTATCTAGGCGCATGTTGGGAAGTGGCTTGCAATGGGTGTCAGAGCCCTAAAGAGGCTACCTAGGTAGCCCATTGTAGGTGGTCTTAATAAGTGATAATATTCAAATTAATGGGGTTAAAGTTAATTAACAAGAGTTAGTGTACTCCTCACCCATACCTCAAGTGCTAGTATAGGCTAGGATGGGAGTAGAGAGGGTGCTTGGTTGTGACCTTGGTACATTAGCATACCTTGTCTACATGAAAGGATATTAATGTCACATAGAGTCACTAGGGGGTCGGAGTCCTAAGAAGACTACCAGGGTAACCTTAGAGTTGACTCATGTGAGGACACTTTCCCATACGCATACTAGGTTTCCTAAGTATCTTGTTGCCTCTGGTAGTAAACTATACCTAGAATATAGTACCACTTGTGATAGATTGCTTTTAGGATTCCTTGAGTTAGATTCAATTTGTGATCATGAATTGTTACCCATTTGGGACTTAAGATTATCTCCTTAGCATGGTGGGAATAGGGCCACTTAGGTTCCATGAGGTCAGGTGGTAGTGTTTCTTTGCCATTGATATTCGACAGCTGGACACCGATACTGGATGAGTTTGATGCAGATGTTTCCATTTCTTCTTCTAGTTGATCTATACTTAGAAATGGTGCTTCAATAGATGATGTAACTCTTATGATGATTATTCTTGTAGCATATCATACCTTGCGACACGTGCAATGGATGAGAATACTCATGATGTACTTATATATATTCTTTAAGAATTCTGATACTTTTGATAGATGATGTAACTCTTATGATGATTATTCTTTTAGCATATCATACCTTGTGACATGTGCAATGGATGAGAATACTCATGATGTACTTATATATGTTCTTTAAGAATTCTAGTACTTTTGATATTAAATTCATTGTGGACTTGTTAAACTTTTAAAAATTAATGAAAACCTTATATGTGATTCATTGTTATGGAACCCTGGAGGAATAAAATTGTTTATGTTTTACTTGTGTATGTTAATTTGCTTCCATTATTTCTATACCTTAATGTTTTGATGTAAAAAAAAATGTTTAGTAAATTTAACATCTTTTAAGGTTAGTTTCTTTAGGGTTCCCTAGTGGGGCATTACAACATGGACAAGAAAGGGGATGCGAGATAAGAAGAATAGAGTGAATAGAATGAAAGTAGTTGAACAGAGAGAATGAAAAAACAAAAATAAGCCAACACAAAATGGTGAACTGTAGACATAGTTAATGAGAGAAGGAGTGCAGTGTTATAGAAGGCATCATAGAGAATTTTGACATGACAGAAGAAGATTAGGATATCTTCTTGATAAATATTAAAGATCTATCAGGCAAGATGTGCCACCTAGCTCATATCTATATTGATTTCTTCTGAATAATTGTAATCATTTTGTGAGCTCATAATTGGGCATGCTTCATTAGCAAGCATATTGTAAATCCCCTAACAAGGTGCCTCTAAAAAATAGTGCTTAAATCCTTTAACAACGTAGCTTTGACAAGCTCGTATAATCCTAATTGGTTACAAACATTCTTAACTGGATGTGTTCTCATAAGGAACAAGTTATAGCTCTTAATTGGGCAAAAATTTATTTGCAGTAAAAGGCTAGTAGGTATATTATACCCATTATGGTTTTCATCCTCTTATCAAGGGTTTACATGTATAAATATCTTTGTCACTTGATGAATTCTTTTGTGTTTGTGTTTACATATTTTTATATTGTTGTATTTATCATAGTTCTTGTGGTTAAGTGGTTGTTGTTAAGTCTTGTGAGTAAGGTTGTAGTGATAACCAATTTAAGTGTTCATACTAATTCAGCCCACTCTGAGTACCGGTGCAACTAGGACAAACACTCCTATTATATGATTAGAGCATCCACTTTCTATAATCAACCAATCATACTTTTTATTTTCTACATGTGATACTAAATCTTTCTCTTTTTTTATTTCTTTTATCTTTTTCGATACTTTCTTCTTTAATATCAACAAATCAAATTTCATCATCCTCATCATCACTTTCTAAGAATTTTATTGTATTAAAATCAAATTCATCATCTTCATCAATAAAGAAGCACTCATTTGTAATCTTTGACTTATGAGGCTTCCTAGGTTTTCTTTTCTTTTCTCTTTTAGGAAATTGAGATGAAAAATGACCAAGTTTATTGCAAGTCCAATAGAAAAAAGCTCTCCTACCTTCAGGTTATCTTTTTTCCAGTAATATAAGTCCTTCATTAGTCTTCTTATCTGCTTCTTGCTTGGTACCCATTCTCTAGTGAAATGGTAAGACCTTGGCACAAGTCAATTGAATACAACTAGTACATATGAGTCCTTGTTAGGAGACTTCAAATCCTTGTTAGGAGATTCCAACCCTTAGGAGCCAATAAGAAGTCAACTAAACCCAGTGTTTAAATTGCTTTGGAACCATTCTCGCTAAAAAATTCAAGATAACATATCAAGAATATCTTTCCAATACAGTTCCTTTGAAGTTCTCAACATCATTAACATCATCCTCTATTTTGATCTCATCAATTTTGCATCAAATCTCACATAATACATTGATCATACACATAAGAATTACAACTGAGGAAAATGTCTTTCCTTTATACCAAGTCTTAAAGAAACTAATTGAATCAGCCTTGAAGCTTCCCCAATGTACAATGAATAATATAAGATCATCATAAGATATTACAATTAAGTTCACATCATTTACATAACATAGTCAACTTGACAGTGAATATATGACATGTTACACTTCAGTAACCTTCACAGAATGATCAACCACTTCTGTTACCTCAAACACATAATCACAAAATGTCTCCAACCAAAATCCAAGCATGCTAAACAAGATTTCAGCTTGCTAAAAAGATACAACATGATCATTAGCATATTGTTTCTTGTACACTGGCCTGCAACTAGTCTTTTGTAAAACTATCATAACCCACTTAAATCTTTATATTTCTTTTGGCATAGTTAGACATATCCAATATACTATGCTAACCAACTAAATATAACTATGCATCCTCTAACCTTTCTAAATGAAATCTCTCTATAACTCTGATTGTTATGTCCAGAAAGCTAATATGTTGACATCAATGACAAACTATGTCATGAATGCAACACATAAACACTCAATCATCTCTCCAAAAATACAATAGTATCATCTTTAGGAATATCATTAACATCCATCAATCTCTCTTAATAATTCATGATAATAGATATAACCTTGGAAAGCAGACAATAACCACCCCACAAATCTTTCTAGAAAGGGCTTTGTTTCCTAAGCCAATGTTTAAGAGATTTTTTCAGTAATAATATTCCTACTTTCCATTATAAAGGTCCATAATTTAGAGTCTTTAGGTGGATTGGAAGTTCTAAAAATGTTTATATTGTCATTGGATCCAAGTATTTGTTGTATAAGATCTTATCCCACTTACTATCAGGGTTTTGGTACATTCTCCAAATTAGTTTGGCATCCATAGCTTGATTTTTCCACTTCATTCTCTTAATATCTAATCCTCCATTTTTTATAGGTTTGCAAATTTTGACCAACTAATTAAAGCCATTTTATTTTTGTTGGACACTCATTTCCAAAATAATTTTTCTTTTTCTTTTCTATATTAGGCGTAGGCTTTACTAATAAAGGTAATCATGGCATTTGATATGAGGGTAATATAGAGAGGACATTGTTAACCACCTTGCGTTCGAGATTCATTTACCTTTCTAGTTATCCATTTTTTGGTCAAATTTGTTAAAAATTTGTTCCCATTCTTTTGAGGTTCTATTGTCCCAATTAATTGGGATACCTAAATATTTACAGGGAAAGGTTCTTTTATTATATCCTAGATTATTACAAAAAAAATTCAACAAAAGGACCAGTGTTTAAAAAGAAGATTTTTTATTTTCTTTTGTTAACCTATTTTCTTGATTATTTCATGCATTGTTGAAGGATTTCTTTATGATTTAGAGCTTCCTCCTTAATGGATTTAGCTGAAAGAATGTAACATTTGCAAATTGTTGATCAGTTATGTTAGTTATGCCCTCAATAACTTTAACACTAGTTAATTTATTTAAAGAATGATAATGTCTTATCATTCCTCCATAAGATTCTATAATAATTACAAAGAGGAAAAAAATATTGGATCCTCTTTTCTAAGTCCTCTTAATATATCAAAGAAATCTTCTGGTGAACCAATTATGATAATGAATATTATCAGTGTGAAGTTTGAGTTAAAAATTAAATTTATCCAAATTTTTGAAAAGTTGAAAACTTCAAGGCATTTGCATAAGTCCCAATCTACATTATCATATGTCTTTTCTATGTCTAGTTTGATAAGCATTGTAGGTTTTTTTATTTTTTTGGACTTAGTTAAGTAATTCTTGTATGATAATGATGCCATCGAAGCTAGATCTTTTAGGAATAATCCCTTTTAGTTCCTCATAAATAATATTAGGAAGGATGGATTTTAATTTTAGTTGCCATAGATTTAGACATGATTTTATATAAATTATTGCATAACACAATTGGTCTAAAGTTGCTAAATGTTTTCATAACTTAGGGATAAGGGTTAAAAAGGTGTTATTTATTTCCTTGAGAATGTTACCAGATCTTTTGGCTTTTTTTATTGCCTGTCATAAATTTGAACCAAAGAAGTTCCAACATTTCTAGAAACAGCTTGGAGAAAAACCATATGGCCCAGGAGCCTTGTCTAGATTCATTTGAAAAAAGTAGTTTTGATCTCCTCCATAAAAAATGGCTGATTCAACATCGTGTTATCGATATGGTCCATCTCACATGTAACGCCCCGCTTGGGAACCCAAGAGAAATAAACCTAATATGTGACAAAGTTTACTGAACTTTTTTTTTTTTTTTTAAAGTTTAAACAACATCAAGATAACATTAATGCGGAAGCAATATGAACATACACAACAAATACACATTTGCAATTACAGATATAGTTTCAATTCCTCAAGGATTCATTTACGTTGAGTCGCATTTAATAATTTTAAATTAATTAGTTTAAGTTCCAAGTACAATGTCTCAAGATCATAAAGAAATAACAGATACATAATCGCATAAGCAAATGCATAAGTATAAACAATACAATGAAAGTACATCCAATCAATAACATCCACTGCACATGTCGCAGGGTATGTGAGAAAAGATACAATACATCAGAATACATGATAACATATATACATCATCTGAAAAGAAGTCTCTGAGATAAGAAATAAGAATGATAAAGGTACATCTTCTACAACGAACATCCAACAGCTGGCAATGTGAAGGGGAACCCAAATGGTAAGAAGACACTACCTCCCGATCGCGTGGTTACCTAGTCAGGCTTCCACCCCCATCGTGCAAGGAAGATAATGAACGATCCTCAAATGGAAAATCAAACATAAAACATTCGTAGGCAAGGTACCCCTAATAGCCAACACTACCTCAAAGGTAACACATACTACTCAAGAAGATAAAATAATCCAAAAGTAAGAACACTCAATCCAATACCGACACCACATAACCAAACATCATACACAAACCAAGTATAAACCAAATACCAGGATCATAAGATAAAGCCAACGAAAGATATCCTCCTCAAGTCAATAACCACATGTCAAAAGTACATCATCCATGAATCACCAATCATCATCAATGAAAGTAAATAACCACAATAAACACATCCAACAATAAGTACACCACCAGAGGCACAAAAAATCCACAAAGATCTACAGAGGAGACTCAGGCTACATACTAGGGAGTGTCATCACATGGCTGCTTGAGTTACCCTGGACTGATCTCTTAATAGAACCCGGACCCTCAAGTGTTGAGTTACCCTGGACTGGTTACTCTGAACCTCGGACCCTCAACATCACACATATGGAAACTAGAAAGCCCTCTCAAGAAGATGAGGCACTCATCCCATTCTCATCCTTAGTCTATACAAGCACTCAAGGCATGGGTAGATCAAAAATCTCTAACTTATCTTTTTAGTGTGTTTTCCTGCCCCCAAAAGTTTTAATTACTAGATTATCACTTATTACATAACTTGCATTAGGTTACCCTGGCACTGACCACTTTGGGTCCCGGACCCCTATGCAAGCCACTCGCAAAGTCATGTACCTAGACAACCTCTTTTAAACACATAACTACACAGTTGTCTCCCATACCACAACACTCGTAATGATCAAACTCGGTTCCTTAACAGGCAACCTGATAATAAGATGGTTCTCCCATCCAAGTACACATTAAAGCTCCACAAGATAAACCTCATAAATATAATATCCAATATGAATCACAAAACACATCATAACATCCAGCCACATAAATGGTATAACAGAAATCTCACAAAACCTCTGGTGTATGTCCTAGATTGGTCAACACCTAATTGACACCAAAATCCAAAAGGCATAGATAGCACAAGCAAATAGTACAATTCATAGTTGGGTTGATTTGGAAACACATAGTTGAGTTAAATGTAAGGTTATAGTTTCAATTCAACGTATGTTTTCAAGTTATGAGATTCTCAGTATCACCCTTATAACTTAACCCAATCATTTATAAAGTATAGAACTACCCCTAATCGATTTGGAAATTATTTAACAAACTCACATTCAGTTAGAATAGTAATTATATTACTATCATTAATTAATTATTTAATGTTAATAAGATTTATCAATAATTTTATTAACAATAATAATTTAAATTCAATATAATCCAAACTTAATAATTTAAATTTAATAACTCACAATTTTTAATATGATTTAAATTTAACAATTTAAACTTAATATAGTTAACATTTAATAATTTATGATTAATATAATATAAATTTAATAATTTAACAATTTAATATAAATAAAATTTAATAACAATGAAATTATAATTAAAACAAAATTATAATGTCATGCACTTTATATAATAAAGTCGCTGGCTTTATTTAGTCGTGCGGTCAACCTTAAAAAGGTTGCCGCAGGCTTTTCGAGCCACGCGACCATTAAGAATGGCGCCCAGTTGCAAGTACTGTGAAACACAGTACAGCGGCAGACCAATAGGTAGGAAGTGAGTTGGGAGAGGCTCCCAATGTATTTTTTTTTAAATTTATTTTCATACAATTTTTAAATTGATTCAAACACCTCTCACACAAAAAAAAATTAAAATTATATATATATATATAAAAGATTGATATTAATTAAATTTGACTTATTAAATATTTATTAATTACAAAATAAAACACTTTTCAACCATGTAATTAAATATTTTATTTTATTTATTTATTTACTTTTAAAATATATATATATATTTTTTTTTATTTCAAACTTTTTCCCAAATTAATTTGTGTTCTTAAAATCTACTGAATATGGACAATGTTTATCTTTTAAATCTCAAACCCGATTTCAAAATCCAATAGATTCCCATATTTGTTTGATTTCTTATTTGGTCTTATTCATATTAAAATATAGTTCTCTAAAATATACTCAACAAAGTATCCATCTAAGCCATGAATAGATATTTCTCAAACAAGAACAATATTGCATACCAAAAAAACAACACATGCAAAAGACACGGAGCAAACAGAAACTTGAAAAGCGAAAACTACTATACAAGTAAACCATGAGATCCTACCTAGATCGGATGCTAACCTCTGACAACTAGATACAAATTCCTATCGCAAGCAAAATATTTCAAGCCAAGTACAATTCTTTTCTTTCCAAACCCTTCGAATTGCTCTCCATAAACCTGTGTGTGCCCTGAAATCTGTGTTGTGCAATAATGACCCAAAAACCCCTAATATAGAATCTAATTACCTTTTAGGGTTTCTGTCTCCACAACTCTAAAATTACAATTATTTAATTTAATTAATTCATTCATGCACAATTAATTTTCTTTTTAAATTAAAATATTCTTTTATTATTCCTTCATGCACTTTAAGTGAATTGTTAAATTACTTTATTTAACTTTCCACTTTACTTTACTTTAAATTAATTTATTAACTTTAATCTCATGCGCACTATAATAAAATATCTTAATCAAGTTCACATATTTTATCTTTTAAATTAATCTCTTATATTTTAAACTCATTCATGCGAACTTAAATCTTTTTCATAATTTAATATCTTTCTCCTTTTAATATATTTTTGAACGTTTAATTTGATAAATATTTATTAACTTAAATAATAATAATATTTAGCATTTATTTAAAAATGAACTCTAAATATATTATTATTAAATTAAATAAATATTATCACGTTCTAAATTTAATCTTAAAACTTTTATCTTCAATTTAATTCTTTATATTTAATTAATTTCTCAATTAATTAAATATAATTAAATATTCATAATATCATAATAATTTTCCATTAAATTAAATTATTAATTTAATCTATTAATTAGACTTAATTAATAGAAATTTCATCAAGGACTCACAAAACAACATACACACAAAAATACTCACGGGTTTTAAAAAGGGTAGACAGTCTGTTACGAGTCCTCCTTGCAGGACAAGTATTATAGGCTATGGCTAGGATTGGACCTGATCATTATCTTCCCATTCTCACCATTTGAGTATTTGTAATAGGGCACGCTCATCCTGGCAATTCAGGGAAGTCGATGCCCGGTACCTGCATCCTGCATAAAAGATGAGCATGTACATGTATATAATATATCTAAACTAAACAGACAATGGCGGGGAGTGGTTCATCGTGTAGATCCCGACTAGCAGGTGACTACGACTCCCTCCCTTAACCACATCAAACACGTTAGACAGAAAGATAAAATAAACACGCGCACCATACACATGCACGTATGGGGTAAGTATCGTAAAAATCACAAGTCTAACATCAAATGCGTACATATAATAATGCATCTCTATCAATACAGCATAATCATCATTAAAGACATCATGTTAACATTTTTATGAAAGAAACCACATTTACTAACTAGGAATCATCAAAATATCATTAACAACACATGAATGAAATCAACTAAGCAATAATAACTGATACATTTGTGATCAAAGTCATGAAATAATATCATAATATTACAAATCTAGTATCTCTAAAGCTAATCAAAACATAAAATCAACCTAAAAGAATTTGACAATGATATAGAAATGTGATCTAGGGGCAGGCACTACATCACACTTTTGGGGATACATTTAGGGAATTGTGAATCTATGTTTGTAGATTCCCAATTGTTCAAAGTGTTTTGAAAGAAATCCACAACCATCTTAGTTATTTCTTTAGGATCCTCTACATATATACCTTAATGATTTTTAATAATAGTAATTTTGTTAATGTTTCTCCTTATTTTGGTGTTATTATGGAAAAAAAATAGTATTTTTATTGTTGTCTACTAACTAATCCTTCCTTGACTTTTTTTTCCAATATATTTCTTCTTCCAGTAACATAGTCTCTTATTTACTTATAAGTTCTTTTTCTTTAAATTATCTAACGTTGTCCATACCTTTTTTTTTAATTATTCAATGAGATTTTGGATTAATTTAATTCCTTTTCTTCAAAAATATTTTTAAAATTGTTTTTATTTCAATCTTAGATTTTGGTTTTGAAATCTTTGAGTTTAGATACAAAACAATACATTTTTTAGCCTTCCACCGACGTATCTAGCCACCAATTTTCTAATAATGACACGAAATTACCATCCAGGTAACCGCATGTTTTTTGAATTTAAAATAACTCTTAGGTCTTGATTCTTCAAGGATATCTAAATTAATGGGTAAGTGATCCATTCTTAAGGTAGGATCTAAGGAGGAAATCATTGTGAAAGATCAAAGATTTCCCTAAAATGGAAGTTTGTCTAATTTTTTACCTATATTATCTAAACCCAACATTTTATTGTTTCATGTGTACGTACCATTCTTAATAGGAATATCATAAGGTTATTATGAGATATCCATTGATTGAAATCAGACATGGACTCGAAACTTAATCGAATACCACCTCTCTTGTCATAGAGATTTTAGCATTAAAATCTCCTCCAATTATATAAAGGAATTTGTTGTTTTGTGAAAGAATTTGATTAATCTCCTCCCAAATACCTACTTCCCCTATTGTGGTTATAGAACAATATATACTTATAAGGAAACAATTTATTTTGGTTTGGATGCTACTAACCCAACCCCCCATTCAATGTTGATTTTTAATATTGACCTCTAACTTTATTCTTTTAGGATCCCAAATAGTGGCTAAACCATCAGAAGTCCTATCGGCATGTACACCTTCTAGTAGTCTAATACCTAACCTCTTTCCTAGCTTATTTATTTCATCTTTATCAATTTTGGTTTCTTGGATTATGAGGATTTCTATTTTAAACTTATTAAGACAATGTTTTAGCAAACATTATTTGTTGGGGGCATTTAAACCCATAACATTCCAAGTAACGAGACTCACGGCTATGTGGGAAGGAACTTCCCCTTCCCTACATTAGGCATATTTGATATTTTGGCCTAGCTTTTAGTATTACTATCCCTCTTCCTAAGTTCTGATGATGATTTTCTCTCTCTTTTCTTGAGAGATTTTCCATAATTAGGGGTGTTTAAACTTGTTATGTTTTGAGCTATTCTGTTACTAATATTTTTTTCAATTAATGTTTGATCTAATTCCTTATCAGTCTCCTTATAATCCAAGTCTATTTCATTAATTATCTATGGGAGGACATGGTTAATTGGGGCTAAGTCTTCTTTAATTTCAAATTCATTTGATTTCTCAATTATACCCATCATATCATAGACTGCTTCTAATTCAGGACGAATCTCATTAGCATGTTCATCTGATAATTTATCAGAATTTGGTGAGGGTAAACCTAAATTTTTCTTCTTCTTTTTTGACATTAATTTGAGCATTGAAGTCTTTCATACCATTCAAAGCTTTTTCAATGAAATCTAGTTTATCAAAGTTGTGGTTGTCCTAACTGGTCTTAGGAGAGAATAAACGATCTGTTAGAACATCCGATGGAGAGGAAAATATATTCATAGGAGAAAGTTTAATAGGAGTCCAAGGGTTTTTAATTTGATTCTCATGGATAAAACCTCCACTATTCATGAATTTAATATTTAATTCTTGTTTGGTATTTATTTTCTTGGGTTTTTCTAATCTTTAGTCCTCAAGGAAATCATTGTTAGGTTTAGAATCTTTGAAAATGATATTTGTATTAATGCCTTCACAAAAAAATGGATAAATCTAGTAGAAAGAATTATTGGATATAATCTTTAGGCGTTTAAGTTTATGAGACAAAGGGACTTTAATTAAAATATTTCAATTGCTAGAAGCTAGAAAGTTTTCCACTAAACCTTTATAAGTACTATTTAAATCTTCTATATAAAAAATAATCTTACTTTGTAGTAACTCCACTAGATACTCGGGGATTTTAGTCCATCTACATATTTTTAGGGTATCAAATTTAAAGATATCAAGATTTGGGAACCATTCAAAAAACTTAACAAGAAAACCCTTTGTAAAACATTAAAGGATCAGATAGGATCTTTCTTTTTAATTTCTTGTTACTCCATTCTACATAAATGAAATTTCCTTCTAAGCTAGTAATACTTACCTAGCCACCCATTTTTTCGCTCAAGCCATTTTGTAAAAGTCAAATTTTAATATGTAGCTTCCTTCCCAAATAGCATACAAACCACACTCCTTACAATGGTTCCAAAGACCATTAGAAAATGGATTGTTTCTTATTAGGATACACATGTCTTGGTTTGGATGCATGTGATTGCCCCTAAAATATGATATCCCAAAATTGAAGCCTTTTGTAGATGCAGGACCAAGCAAAATTATGTTAGTTCCAGTTGCAAACAAGGGTTTTTGCCTAGGAATGATTTTTACCTAGTTTTGAATGCCCATTCTTGATCATCCTAAATATGTGGAGTGCAAAAATAATAATCAAGTTGAATCCTTCTATAAAGGAGTTCCAAATTTGAGTGTCAAGGATTTTCTAGAACTTCAAAAATTATTACATACTCCGATCACATATTTCATTTTATTGAATAATGTTTTTTGTTTTTGTATTATTGTAGTCTACTTTTCATTAAAATTTGAGTTGTTCACATTTTTATTGCGAGCCATTGAGGTGTAATTCACATACTACTAAAAAAAAAATTAATTTTTTAAAATTAAATTACTTTTAAATCTTATTTTATTAATTATAGATTATATTTTTATTTACTTTTATACGTCGTAATACTATTTTATTAGTATTATTCCTATAGAATAATGGCTCGACCAACAAACTCTACAAAATAGGTGAAAACAACAGGCCGAATCCCTGCTAATGTAAACTCAAAAAAGATTCGGATGACAATGAATTCCTTTGCAAAAATTTGAATGTACCAATCCCTTGCAAAAATAGCTTCGAGCTCCTTGTCACACTCCACAAAAACTGCCAAAAGGAAATCATTTCAACCAACTGAATAACACTAGACATCAAGAAATTAGAGCATGAATCTCCAACATCCAAGTCAGATCTACACATGAATGAATTAGATGAAGATGGAAAACAATAATAAGAAAACCACCAACAAAATACATCTAGAGCAATCTAGGGCATGAAACACCAAGAACCCTAGAATCCTGGAAAGGGAGGGAAAGGAAAGAATTGCAAAACTTAAAGATTTTTTACAAAAACTAAATATGTAAGGAGTAATGGAAGAAATGACATCAATATCATGTGACAAACATTACCACAACAAGAAAAAATCAGCCAAATAGGATAGATTGAACTCCAGGAAGGCCCCCAATCCACAATAGCTTCCTCTATTGATCCCACTAGCAAACCTGGACAACAACTCCTCACAAGAGAAAATGCCATCCCACTAGGATCTCTAGCCAAATTCCAAAAAAATTCTATCTCTAAGTTGCAAATAAATCTTGTCCCCAACCTTCAAAACCTAATATATATATTGTTGGCACTCAAAATTGCCTTCTCGATTTTGAGTAGCATTGAGAAAATCAAGCCCTATAAACACTTTTAAGTGCACATGTACCCGGCTATACCTTTGAGCCTCGAGAGGTGTTTAATGCTTCTAGCACCTTCCATTTAGTGCATCCACTTGTTCCATGAAGTTAAATTGGGATTCCAAGCCATTTTGTGAAGTCTCGTTTTGGGCTAGTTTCAAATTTGCATTTTACCCTAAGAGTCAAATAGCGACAGAAAGCCTAGTTTGCCTTTGAATATATTGCACCCAGAAATGTGTCATGACTCGCCACTTTGGGAATGTCTAGTGCCTATACCTAAGAACCTATGTTTCAAATTTCAAGTCATTTTGAGTCCATTTGACTAGGTTTTGAATCCCTCAAAGTTGGTCAGTTATCAATGTCATGCCGATATGAAATGTTCAAAATTTTGGGAAGACCTGTTTGACATGTTGTAACTTTTGACCAGTTGACCTGAATGCTAAAATTCCTTTTGAGTTACATTGTGGACATCAGAGACTTGTTATGTTTTAAGTTTCATCTTATGATGAATCCGTTTGATTAGTTTTCAAATGCGATTCCAAATGCAATTTCTATCTTTTCACTAGTGTTAGCATTTGCAAATTTGTCGGAATCCCTGTTCGTGATGTCCTATCTTGAAATCTGTGATAGGTGAGATCAAATGGATTGTACCACTATGTTGTACTCTAAAAATACTTTAAGTGTGTCAGTTTGCAAGTCATGACAAATCCATTTGCACACTTTTCCAAGTCAATTCTATTTGTAAAATATGATTTTCTGCCAGTGTTTTCAATCTGCAAAATCTAAGTAGCCTACTTTGACCGCTCACCAAATGCGTTCTGTTATTCATCATGAGCCTAAATCATAGATTCATATTGTCCTCATGATAGAGAACCAACCCCAAGTTTTGTTTGCCCAAGTGTCCATTTGCCCAGTTTTCAAGGCCAAATCCAAACCCAATTTATTACTTCCTGACATGTTTTCTTGTAGGTAGTTCTGAAAGGTCAACTTTGACAACGAATATCTTTTGACCTCAAATTCATCATGAGATGAGATTCGACATGGTGGAAGTACGTAGAACAGAGAATCAATGTGCTAGTTTTTAGAGTCTAGTCAGCAGTAAAGATCAATTTTTAAGGCTAGTCAACAGACCTCCTGGTGCAAAATTGACAAGTTGCAAATTAATGAAAAATGAGTTTTTGAGGATCAGTTAGTGCTCAAATTGGATTCCAATCAGTTGGAGAAGGTCGGTGGATCAGTTTGAAGGCTCAGTTGTTCAAAAATGAATTATTTTTTTTAGCTGGACCCACTTTGGGGCCCGACTAATTTCATCAGATTAATAAGACATCAAGGTTGGTTTTCAAGATGTGTACACATGATTAGTGGAGTCAAATAAGACATATGTGAGCTCTCATGCAATGTGTGCAAAGGAAATAAATTAAAGTCTTCATACTGTTTAGGTGCAAATGGAGAATTTGTTTACATCAAGGATGTCTTAGAGTCTATACTTTGATTTTTGAATATGGGGATCATAACCTCATTGGATTTCTTGCTTGACCTCAAATAAATTTCAATGAACCCCAGGTGAAGGGCTATATTCAATGATTATTATATTGGCTTGACTTTTTCCATCTCCATGGTGTTTGACTATAGGTTTTATATGCAATTGTACCTTCCCAATCTCATTATGCCGCCTCATGGAAGGGGATGAGATATAAATGGAAGCTTAAAAATTTACCAAAGCCTCCATTGAATATATGTTAAGCATTAGAAGCTTCACTAAAATATTGAAGATGTTATATGTGCAGAAAGTAGAACTTTATGAGTTTTGCAAGTAACATGGCATCCTCACAGTGATGCACATTTGGGGATTCTTTCTTTAGATGGTGTTTTAGAATGTTTCACTTGTCTTCATATTTGGAGATTCCAGAGCAGGAGTACTACCTTTAACCAACAACTTATCCCAAAATCAAGAGCACAATCACAACACATCCTGTAGCATTTGCTTTTGGTGGTGAACATTTATGGGACAGATTTACAATTTTCTTTCCTTTTAGCAACTGTTCCATTTATGCTCTTTGACCAGTGGTCCCTTTGGATGGATTTCACTCAAACTTAATTGGTTCTAAGGCTCTAAAGGAAATGATCAAAATTTAGATCCAAAGGGGCTTGCATGGGTTCTGATTAAGGAAATTGCAGGGAGAATATATCTAGAGAACATCCGGCATGCAACATATACGACAGGGGTTTTTTTTCTTTTTCCATTGCCATTCTTTCATCCTCGACCTTGAGCAATAGGAATTTGCATAAAAAAAGCAATGGAAAGACCATACGATTGAAAAAGGTAAAGATCCCACACCTAAAAAGAATAGGGCAGAGCCGTAGGGATGAAAGCCACCAAAGAAGCTCACGCTATGAGAAATAAGAGGAGAGCACATCGAGAAATTAAGCCACTGCAGCTCAAGCACTTCATTCTCAAATTCATTCCAAGAAACTGATGTGGACATCCTCTCATCTGAGATTTGAAGTGCATTTTCTTCATGAGCGATGGAGAACATTGGAAAGCCAGAACAGTTCTAACACTTGGAGCAAACATAGAGATAGAAAAATGTCCAACAGTATGAAAGACCACATGCAAGAAGCAGAAAAGGCGCAGGCAGTCCATGTGAAGGCAGATTGCCCATGGAAAAAGCAAAGTAACCCACACATAAAAAAGGAAAGGAACCATGCCGAAGGAGAAGGCACAGACCCATGTTAAAATAGAACACGCCAAACACAAAAAACAAAAACTTAAACAAGCAAAGAAGCCCATAGCAGCATTTGAATAGGAAGCCTCAACAAATACTTAGCAATAGAGGGAGCTCGATTCACATGGGAGGAGGTGGCCAAAGCAACTAAGCATCTCACACAGGCAGAATAGAACCCAATTGAAGAGCATGTTAACTCCAAGCGTTCAAGGAAAATAGAGTGCATGCGTAGGAGCAAAGGAATGATTTTCAAGTTGTGATTCTAGGGGTTTTTGGTACTCAAAACATAGACTCCAGTATACCGTTAGAATTGGAAAAAGATGAGCTATCCATTTTTGGAGCTTGTTTTTGGACAGAATGCCACTAGTTCAAGCTACAAGAGGTTTTTTCTCAGGTTCCTATCTTGCAATAGAATTCAGGTATCAAAGTTCAATTTTGATTTTTAGCAAAGTAATGACTTGGATATGGTTAAAAGGCAGTAAAAATGTAGTTTGAGGTGAATTTAACCACTTCCTAATTAGATTTAATTAGTAAAACTCAAAATTTCACCAGATTTTCATAAGGCAAATTAGATATTTTGGATGCATGAAGATTTTCATCATTTCATTAAATTTTTTTGCAAATTAGTTACAAGTAATGATGAAAACAAAATTAGATCAAATGGGTAGAGAGATGAAAGAGGTTTTGGCAACTGCTAGGGATGGAATTCCAAGTGGACACATGTCATCTTCAGATCAGATCTGGGAACTCATCTTGATCTATATCTTTCTTTTTTTCATCCATTGAAAGGGTTCTAGTCTTTGGAGAAAAACCAGTCACTGCTGTGATACCATGTTTTGTATCCAGTTTTGATGTGTTCCCATACTGTGATACCACATATTTTTCAGCAATTTCTCTTATATGAACAACAGAAATGAAGAGAATATAGATAGTTTAGGTCTTTTAGGTGATTCTATGTTTTGATGGCATGCATATAAATGTATTATTTCAAGGAAATGAATACAAAGGAGCAATAATTTCATTAGTTTCATTCTGATTATCATCTCCATCTCAGTGAATTTTCAATGTTTTATGATCTTTGAAGAAAGAGCTAAGGTCATAGTTGCAGTCCCTTAAGGCTGTATGCTATTTTATTGTTGCTTGTGACTCAAGGAGTTATGTAAATGCTTCAGGGAATCAACAGGGTTGCAAGTTTATTGAGAAGGATATCATGTAAGAATGAGATTCAGATTGAACATGGATGTTTATTTACAAGGTGAATGGATAGATCGTATATCTAAAGATACAAATAAGTCTCAAATATCTATATGTATGTGATTAATTCATGGAATTTTCCAATAGATAAGGCACTGATCGTTTATAGGATCACTTGTTCATGTTGTTGCATATTAAGGGTTTCGCTGAATTCAACATTATTAATTAAACGTTCTTTCCATTTCATGTTGAAGGACCTAAATGTTTAACCCTCACTCAGCTTATGAGATTCATAGCTTTGCACTTAGCTATTGTAGATCTGTGTCATTTCATGAGTCATTAGGAGAAATAAGGGTAAAATTTTCTTAATAGATTCATGGATATGTTTATGCACTGGTACAATATCATTTGATTCTGAGGTCTACCTGCCTAGGTTTAGCAGAGCCTGAAGTAGAAGAAGGGTCATGCCTTATAGTTGGCCTATTGTCAGAAATGACATGTTGAAAATGGGAGTTAGCTACCCCTAGATATGTCAATTTCTCACTGGGATAATTGAAAACCTGGTAATATTTTCAAACTCCAACATATATATTTTGCCTTATAGGAAGCAAAATGATCTACAGAGCATCCAAGCTACAATTTGGGGCAACAAAAAGAATGAACCTAATTATACAAAACTTGGTAGAAAGTAGATCAAGGAACTGACAAACAGAAACCAAGTCCTAGAGATCTCATAACTCAAAAGTTGAAAATGTTCTAATCATTAGCAATTTATATAGTGAAAATAGATTGATGGAGTGTAATAAACTAGGGCTATACGCCTACTAGAGTGGACCACTAGCTTTAAATCCAAATCTTATCAAGTGGCTATGGGATGACTATGACCAGCAAGTAAGTATCTCTATCCATACAAATTGATTAATTTATATTCAATGCCAGAATGTGCACATCCGGAGCAATTTTTTTTTTAGTTGCTTGTTGCTTGTTTAAAGGGCATTCTATAAAATTTACATCTTGGGAACCCAATTTTAATAATTGGATAATGGAAAAACATAAAATGCCGACTTGGTTAATCTGCAAAACCCTACCTCTAGAACTAAACCAAATACAAAACCTAAAGAAAATTGGAAGTAGTTTAGGTAACTTAATCATCATTGACAACTCTACCAATGATATCAAGTTTCCATTAAATTTATAAATAAGACCAAAAACATTTGAAACTAGGAAAATTATAACAGATAGATCTATCTCTAACCTTTCATTTTATAAATATGAAGGGAAAATCAAGGAAATCATCAAGCCAAAATCTAAAAATATTCTAAACCACATCAATAAAGCCTTGAATCTCAAAGAAGAAATGATGATTTTTCAATCAAATACAAGTAAGACTCATCAAGTGAAATCTATGATCATAGTAGGATTAAAAGATAACCCAACACTAAACTCAAACATGCCAGAAGCAAAGGAAATTGCATAAGAAACTTTAAAGGAAAGGGGAATAAAAGAACTTAACATAGATCTTCTAAACATGGAACTCACTAAAGAAGAAGGACCAACAACAACAAGAAACAAAGAGGAAGAGGATTTCATTATAAAAAAAAACAGTAGCAAACAAGAAAAAGGTGAAAACATGCAACAATGCAAGAAGGAATCTTCATGCTTTCAAGACATCAACAACATCATAAAGGGACATAATAGACACTTACATAATCTACTCTTAACCTAGTTTGATATAAGCAACCAATGGGAAATCTGGGAACAAAACCACAAGGAACACCAGGCTTCTTCCAAGCTTGACTAACAAGTAGAGTTTAAAGAAAAAGAGGAAAATGAGAAGATAGAAGAAAACCTTAGTAGAAGGGAAAGTGTGTTAGGAAAACCAAAGGGAAAGGAAACTGAGACCAAAAAAATTCATAAGAATCAAAGTGGTCTCTCATTGAAGATCTAAGGGACAAGCCCTTAAAGAGTCACATAAGTTAGAACTTCTATAAAAAAAAGATGTAAAAGGAATGTCCCATGAAGTGAACAAAAAACAACATCCCAACACACCTACTAAAGAGAGTATAGATCATAGGAAAGACAATTAGTCAAATGAAGATTGCCAAATGCAGAGTGGAAAGGAGAGTCCAGGAACCAGTTAGAACAAGATAGAATGATAGAAGGAAACATCCCACAAGGAAAACAAATTAATAAGGAAGAAAGAAGCCTGAAAGAAGGAACTTCAACCCAAGAAGAGACTCAACTAGAAACTTCATAGAGAACAAGAGAGAAGGACCTAAATTTGGCAAAAAAATTAGAATCACAATATTAGAGCAATACTATCCCCATGGCAACCTCAGAGTAATAGGGTTATATAACCATCAGGAAAAAAATAAAAGAGAACAAGCAAACATCTCATAAATTTTGGCATACTCCAGAAAAATGGGAAAGATCCCTTTGAGGTAATAGAGGAAACCAAGGAAAGACAAAATCAAAGGAATACAATACTAGTAGAAGTGGACTCTTTAATGGAAAGATTCGAGTTAGACAAGCAAGTGACCACTCACGAGGGAAAGAAAAAAGAAATAAGGAATGCAACAGAGGTAAATCAATTTTGGGAAGAATTTGGGGTAATAGACTTCTTAGAATATAAAAGAGGGGAAACGATACCAAGAATAGGATCTACCCAAGACCCAAAGGATGAAGAAAGAGAAGCGGCAAAAAAAGACCTAGGGGAACATATACTACAAAAACTAAGAGAAGAAGAAGAAGCACTAGAAAATGACACCTCAACAACAAGTATCAACATTGAGAGTGATTTGTGTGACAAATTAGGCATTGCAACTAGTCAAGATGGATTAACAGCTCCAAAATGTGGTAAAAGAAAGAAAAAAGAAAGAAAGAAAATCTTTGGTTGAACTAAGATCTTCCATTGGAAAAGCAAAAAACAAAAGAAAGATAAGTGATATTCTGAATGTAGGGAAGGGGAAGATCCTTCCCATAGAACAATGAAGATCACTACATGGAATGCTAGGGGTATAAATGCCTCTAGCAAGAAGCACTTATTAAAGTACAATCTAATCCCTTTTTAACTTGAACTAATTATCATCCAAAAAACCAAACTAAATAGAGAAGAAGGAGAAAGAATGAGCAAGAAACTAGGAGTTTGGAAATCTGAATTTGTGGAGTCAAATGTGGCCTTAGGAGGAGTTGGAGTCATTTGGAATCACAGAAAAATAGAATTTATTAAAACAAACTCAAATAAAAACTAGATTGGGGGGGGGGGGGGGGAGGAATAAAAAGTTTTATGAGCAATCTCTAGCTAAACCTAATTAATGTATATGGGCCAGTCCTAATAGCAGAAAAGAAAGAGCTTTGGCTAGAAATAAGTAGTCATTTGGATCAAAATAGTACCAAAAATTTTTGTATAGGAGGAGATTTCAACACAATACTTAATCTAGAAGAAAATCATGGAGGCTCCCAAATTATTACACAGGTCATGAGAGACTTTAGAGAATGGTATAGAAAGAACAATCTATTAGACATCCCATTAAACAATGGAAATTATACATGGAATAATAGAAGAAAAAGATTTTATCACATAGCAAAAAGACTCTATAGATTCATACTCAAAAGGGATCTAAGCTCCATCAACACAACTATGGACTCATCTATTCTCCCATTTGTAGGTTCAGACCACTTTTCAGTAAGAATTGAATTTGAAGAATCTCATAAGCCTACTAGAAATCCATTTAAATGTGAAAATATGTGGTTTTTAGATGAAGACTTCATGATCAATATCAAAAATTGGTGGCAAAATTGTAATTATAAAGGATAAAAAATGTTTTTTGTTTCTAAATTAAAATTTCTTAAAGAAAACATTCTGAAATGGAATAAAAATAATTTCAACAATATTTTGGAAGAGAAATTAGAAAAAGAAGAACAATTAAAACATCTAAATGAAGAAATACTTAAATATGGAATGAACAATGACAGTTACACAAAAGAAAAAGAACTATTTGTTAGGATTAAACCACAGACAAAAATAACAATTACATGCAAATATAACCAATATCAGAAAATAATAGATCACACAAAAAGGAACACAAGACACCAAGATTTAACGTGGTTCACCCAATCCTTGGGCCATGTCCACCAAACAACAAGTCCGATATTATTACAATCTAGTAATTACAACTTGATTACAATCTGTAATCCCTTACAACTCAATATCGCTGCAAGAACCAATTTTTGCATCACAACTATGAAACAATCCCTAACCCTAAGCCCTTTTATACAAGTATTTTTTTACCGCTTTAGGGTTACAATTAATAATTACATGTCGGTCCAAAATCTTGATAAGATAGGGTCCAAATTTTTTTTTGCCAAAGAATTTATGATGTACAGTACTTTCCTGATCAGTCACCACAATCTAACAATCTCCCACTTGGGGACTGATTAGGCTTCACGCTAAACAACACTATTAGCAAAATGAGAAAACATCCTAGCCAAAGAAGAAATTTATTGGCATAAAAAATCTAGATAAACTTGGCTGGAAGAGGGGGATCACACCACCAAATTCTTCCACAACAACTCCATTAACAACAAAAATATAAATAGAACAACAAAAAAAGAAGAATAATGAAGGAGAACTAATAGAAGATCTAAAAGAAATAAAAAAAGTATTTTTCAACTACTACAATAATATATTTAATAACTTTGACAACTCAAATTTGGAAGTCAAAAGAGTAATGGAAAATTCCATCCAAAAGTTAATAAATCTGGAGGATAATAAATTCCTTAAAAAACTCTTCTCATTAGAAGAAATTAAATACGCACTCTTCAATATGAACCTAGATAAATCACCTAGCCTAGATGACTTTCAAGCATTCTTCTTTAAAAAATGTTGAGAAATCCTAGGCGTTGATCTCTGGAAAGCCATAAAAGAATGCATAAATGTTGGATTACTATTAACAAAAATAAATAACACTTTCCTCATCCTAATCCCAAAAAGTTATAATCATGAAAAGCTAGGAGATTTTCGACCTATGGCTTTATGCAATACTATATATAAAATTCTAACCAAAGCTCTAGCGATCATAATCAAATAAGTACTCCCAAAATTAATTTTAGAAGAACAAACATGATTTGTTCCAGGCAGATCCATCTTTGATGGGATCATTATCATTTAGGAAGCTATTCACTCTGCCCAAATTAACAAAAAACCTTGTATGCTAATGAAATTAGACATACAAAAGGCCTATGACAAGGTAGATTGGAGGTTCTCATGCAAAACTTTAGAGGTGTTTGGCTTCTCCTGCCAATGGATAAAACTAATCTTTACTTGTATCACCACCCCTAAAATATCACTTCTCATCAATTGAAGCCTATAAGACTTCTTCAGTATTTCTAGAGGAATTAGACAAGGAGATCCAATTTTACCCTTCTTATTTATCATCACGGTAGAAGCATTTGGGAGCTATTAAGAAAGCACAAGAAGATGGGAAAATATACAGATTAACAGTGACAGAAGAGATCCCAAATGTAGCCCATCATCAATTTGGAGATGACAATATCCTACCAAGGGAAAGCACAAAAGAGGAAACCCAAAATTTTAAGGAATTTACACAAACTTATACAAAGGCTTCAGGGCAAGAAGTCAATATTGAAAAATCTAAAATATTCTTCCTAAACACCCCATTAGAGATGGAAAGAAATATATGTAACATAACGGGCTTTAGGAAAGGATCATTTCCTTGTAAATACCTAGGAGTCCAACTTGAAAAGGGATTAAGAGTCTCAAAAATCTGGAATCCTATCCTTGACAAAGTATCCAACCAAGCAGAAAATTGGAAAGGAAAATGGCTAACCAAAGTAGGCAAAGCCACCAAAATAAGAGTTGCCATGTTTGTCATCCCATCTTATCAAATGTCATGTCTACCATTACCAAAAGGGGTGAAAAAGATACTAGATAGAGAACTAAAGATTTTTTTTGGAAAGGAATAAATGAGAACAAAAAACAAGCCCTAATCAAATGGAACAACATATGTAAACCTAAAGAATTGGGTGGGCTAGGACTAAAGAACCTAGGTTGGAAAAATGAAGCATTGGGAGCCAAATTAGTTTGGAGGATTAGCGAGAAAATGAAAGCAAATAGGAAAAATTTCTCTATAACAAAAATCTAAATAGTTAAGACCCACTATCCATTTTTTGAACAAAGAATCCCCCTAAATGATAAAAAATGTGGAATTTTATGCTTCAATGTTGACCAATTGTAAACAATAGCTTAACATGGGACATAGGAGAAGGCAATGAAGCTTTATTTTGGAAAGACTCCTAAGATGGGTAGCTAGCCCCAAACAATTATAATCTACCAGATAACATAAAAAACACACTGGGGAAAGCAAGTATCACACTACAAACAAATTAAAATAGAAGAAGGGAAAGACATTTTGGATTGGAAAATAGTAGAAGAAGCCAATCTATCAAAACAAGAAAAACAAATCTTTAAAACCTTCCTTAATCAGAGGAAAGTCAACCACAAAAGTAGAAAGGACAAACTAATATCAGGAGCATCCAAAAATGGACAATATAGTGTAAATCAAGGCTATAATATGATAATTAACTCCAAAAGGTGGAAAAAGCTAGATATCCCTCTTAAATTATGTTGGGATACAACACGTCTCCCAAAGGAAGACACGTTCTTATGGGCAACAACTCAAACCAAAATCCTAACATCAGATAGATTCACAAAGATGGGCTATGAGGGACCCTCAAGATGCCAACTCTGCAAAAATCCCTTAGAAATAGCTGAACCTATGCTCTACTAATGCCCTTTCATGGAGAAATGATGAAAATAATTATGTTAAAGGCTAAACTATTTGTCAACCTATCCAAGCAATCTAGGGGAACTATTGATAGCTAGCCCAATTTTGGAGAGAAGAGAATATATAATAAACTCTGGAACATTGCCTCTTCAATCCTATTATGGAAAATTTGGAAGGAAAGAAATCGTAGAATATTTAACAACACATAAATCCATATTCCCTCATTTCTCAACAAAGTAGAAATGTAACGCCCCGCCAAGGGATCCAAAAGAATTAACCTAAAGTTTTACTAAGTTTGCCAAATAATTTTTTTATAATATTTTTTTAAAATAAAAGTTCCAACATTAATATGATAGGGAAAATATGACCAACTGGTCGACCTCTCTATCTAAACTTTTGATTTCAATTCAAACCCTTCCCTGTTTAATATTCACTTTCAATCTACGGGGAGGATTGTAATGATATTTTTGTCTTCCTGTATCCAAAAGATTTAACACGTATGCTAGAATTTCACAATATTAAAACATATGTTACAGAGAAATATTCAGATAACCATTCCACAGTCACGAAGAAGATAGGAAAAGAAATAACATAATTAACTTTGCGATTAGATCACAAGAATCTACCTAGACTTTGATGCTAAATTACTACGCCCGAAAGGATTTGTGAGAGAAATTTCTCCTCTCAAAACTTTCTCTCTCTTCCCAAAAATCTTCTTTCAAAATTTGTGGTTCCTTCCCAAAACTTTGGTCCCTTGAAAACAAATCCTCAATTGGTGATAAGGAGTTCTCTCCTAAATTTGGGGCACTAATTGTGTGATCACCCAAGAGGACTCCTTGCTCACCAGACTTTAACTCTTATTATCTTTTCTTATCTTTTCATGCATGTTTATGAATTATAAAATAACTTTATTTAATTTCACTTGACTTCTCCTTTTTAATTAATTTATTAAATTTTAGTCTCATGCACACATTATGCAATCTTAAAACTTTTAATAAATTAATATCTTTTTTATTTTTTAATTTATTTTCAAAACGTTAATTGATAAAATATTTATTAACTTAAACAATAATAGTATTTAGCATTCATTTAAAATTGAAATCTAAATATATTATTATTAAATTAAATAAATATTATCACGTTCAAAAATTAAACTTATAACTTTTATCTTTAAATTTAATTCTTTTTATTTAATTAATTTTCTATTAATAAAATATAATTAAATATTAAAATGTCATAATAATTTTTCATTAATTAAATCATTTAATTTGACTTTATTAATAGAAAAATCACCAAAGACTTATAAAACAAAATACGCAAACCCATCATAGAAAAACACATACAAGATCAAACTAAAGGGTTATAATCATGAACTAACATCATTCAACACATTCAGAAGGTGAACAACTCAAATATTTGTCCTATTTTTCTAAGACAAATGGCTTAAAGGTTTAGGATTTGGACTTAAGAATTTATCTCCCCTCTCTTACCATTGAGATAATGCCATAGGGCAAGCTCATCTTGGCAATTTAGGGAAGTCGATACCTGGTACCTACAATCTACATAAAATCCACACATTTGCAAACACATATATACTAAGCTAAACAAACAATGGCAGGAAGTGGTGCATCCTGTAGATCCCAACTAGCAAGTGACTACGACTCCCTTCCTTAACCGCATCAGAAATGCCATACACTAAGAAAACATACACGAACACCATACACATGCAGTATGGGGTAAGTATCCATAAGAAAACACATATGATAATCCATCTAACTAATCATCATTAATAACTGAAAACATTGTAATAATCATCATGCATACATGAAGTATAGAGTACCAAGTAATCTCATCATAAAATCAACTAAATATGAAATAATATATGATAATCTCAAAATACTGCTACTAATCATCAAGCATAAAACTGGCCTAAAAGAGTCCGACAATAATAACAAAATGAAAATTAGGGGTAGGCACTACAAGAAACAAGTATCATTGAAGTAATGAATAACAATATTAAAAATTCAGTTAAAGATGAAGGATTATTTACTGAATGGGATGCAGAAATGCGAAAACAATGGAGCAAATTAATAAACCCACCCCCAGTTTACCCCTGCAAAAATTAACAAGCAAGAGAGGAGTACAAATGGGAGCCCTCGGTAGGATGTTACAAACTAAATTTTGACACAACTTCATGAGGCAACCCAGGAAAGACAGGCCTGGGATGTATCATAAATTCAAAATCAAATGGATGGTTCGTGAAGAGAGTCAAACCATTAAAAGAAGTATCAGATAACATAGCAGAGCTAAAGGCTTTGATAGAAGGCTTAAACCTAAGTATAAATTTGGGTATTAAAAAATTAATTATAGAAGGATATTCACAAATAATTCTAAATGCAATCAAGAAACTTGAAACTCCCAATTAGAAAATCAAGTCCAAATTGGAATATGTCATAACCCTCTTAGATAAACTAGAGGAGATAAGAATTCAACATCTCTATAGAGAAGGCAACAAAAAAGCAGATAGCTTAGTAAATAAAGGAGTAGATGGAGAAGATTTCTTAGTTCAAAAGAAGAAATAAATTTTATCTTCCATAACATCACAACCAAGACATGCATTAAGATGAATAAAACACAAAAGGAGAATCTCCCATAGAAGTAAATTTGACTTAACAAGGTCCCTATCAAGTTTGTCCCCAAGTTGATGCTCTAACCAGAGAAAGACATCAAACTTTATTCATGGTCATTCAGGTAAAGATAATAGAGATGGGATATGGTATGAATTTAGCAATGAAAATTTACCAGGATATTTGTAGCCCATGAACTATTCCTTTTCATTTCATCTTCAAACCAGCTCGGGCTAAATTCCCCCATCAAACAATATTATTAACAATGACATAATGGAAATTCCATAATAGATCCTAAATGATTCAAATATGACAAAAAAGCTGGTATCCCTTCAAATTAAGGATTAAAATAAGAAAAGTAGGAAACAATTCTAGGAATGGTGTAGCACTCTCTTAGGTTAAGATATACACTAATTGAAAGCTTAATAATTAAAAAGCTTAAAATGTAAAACTTTGACATAGATAATTATAAATTCATAAACTCCTCATTAAAGTGACAAAAGGGAAGTAAAAAATTGAAAGATCAATATTGAGTTAACTCAAAGATGTGCCAATCAAATTCAGGCTAACTAATCTCATGGAAAATACTCCTAGCTCCTGAATCATTAAAACTTCAAAATGCTTGAACCAGTGACACTGGAAACATTGAATAAAAATCCTCTAGCAAATACACACAGATACATAGGTGACTTCACAAATACTCAAGCTTGAGTCACCAATGAGATTGGCTTCAAAACTGATCTAGACATCAAAGAAACCTAAAACCTTTATCACTACTCTAGTACATACTCAGATATAAATCCTTGAAAATAGAAATCAATGGTTTACTTATTAATAGTAAGGGAGAAAGAAAATCATTTCAAAAATTTTATTAAACACCTCCATCTTTCAATTTATAACTTGATATTCTTCAAATCTAATAATTCAATCAAACCAAATTAATTAGATCTCTAACAACCCATTTTAGATAAAATCTCTTAAAATTAGATCATATTAATAATAAAGGATAAAAAAAAAAAGTTTAAACAAACGATAAGATTGATCTTCACTCAGATTAATCATTGTAGATAATAAATTCACTATCTCACCATCACTAATCATTTATTGATTAAGACTAACAATCTTCAATGAGCTTGGAATTTTTTATTGATGCAGAGCATAAGACATCCAAATAATAAACAATGACAACAAAGCGTGTCATCATAGCTCCTAAATTGGCACTTACGAATGGTTCAAAATAATCAAATATTAATTCTCTTACAGAAAGGGAATACCCTTTATTCAATTATGTAAAATGGGGAAT
>CM053788.1:160973415-161145915 GCA_028749045.1 Cupressus sempervirens | reverse complement strand
AGTGAGAAGGAATGTTATTATCCTATAGAATTATTTCATGTCCATCCAACATCTAGACACAATTGGATGGATGAGTACATAAAGGAAGAGCAATTGGATGGATGAGTACATAAAGGAAGAGCAATTGGATGCATGGGAGACTAATCAACTCTTGACCCTTGATTTATTGGAGCTTCCTATCTTAGAACTCAAAGAATCTATAGAAGATGAGGAGCCTAGGTCTCCTCTCTTGATGGCAAAAGATGATAAGGTTCTAGAAAACCTCTTGTTTAAAAGATAATGTGATTTAGAAACAACCTCCATGGTTGGGTGAACTATCAATTGATATCAATGATTGATTTTAGAAAGAGGAATTGATGACCATATAATACCATTCATGTAAGATTCTATGAAATATTTGCTACAAATTGGTTTAATTTTAATAAATAACTCTTTAATTAGTTACTCGATTCATAGATCCTATTCTAATTGCTTAAATTTTCTAGATTTATTATCTTAACTATAAGTAGATTTGACAAACATTTGTTCTTAAGATTGTTTTTCCCATTATCATTTCCTTAGTGAAGTTTTTTCTATTAGAATCTACCTGATAAACTATCTACCCATTAATATTTCAATATGTATGCATCTTAAGTGTGATTTTTATCCCTTTTAGTATGATTTCTTTTATCTGAATTGAGTCCTTCATTTAAAAGAAGATGAGAATTTTTGAACTAGTTATGATTTCTAGTTGGGAATTTCTGTTAGTTGTAAGATTTATTTGTAGTTTTTTTTTGATTCCTCATTCATATAGCTTTGATCTTCTTAACCATTGGAAATTAATGTTAAATTGAAGCTTTTTGAGGGATAGATATAGAGCCAGAGTTAATGAGTTTTCTTACATGTAACAAATCCATAGTCCAAATCATGAGGAAATACTACATATAGTAAATCTTAAATATTGTTTGAATTTATATATTAAAATGTACATTTTGTGTATACTTGGGCTATATCCCGATGACTCAATAAACCAACCACTATTCCACATATGATAAAATTTATAGAACAAAGATAACTTAAAAAATCCTAGCCCTCTTATAGAAAAACATGGGAAGAGGGACAATAGTATAGCATTATCCAAAAAAATGCCTACAAAAATGGTAGACCACTATAGATCTATAGGAGGCCTAAATTGGAAGAAGCTCTACTAACCTATATTAAATTCACAAAAAGACATTCTGATAGAGGAGGACAAAAAATACTAACCCTATCTAATTATACAATACTAAAAATCATGTCTTGCTCAAAATTAACCAAAGGATTGCCCATTTATCATTCTGGAATGAACATGTCTTCTTGTTGTAAATACCACTCCATGCCCTTCTAGTCAACACATATGCAAGTTTTCATAGCTGCTAAGAGGAACATCCAATTGTGTGTAATTTGATCAAATCTCTGCATAAAGTTTCTTTTGTTTTTAATAATCAGAATTGGAAAAACTTAGACTGGATCATCTTGTACTCTATACTAACTTTTTCTTGGGATACACAAGTCCTCAGCTATGTTCTCCAGATCTAGGTCAAGTTCCTTAATAATAGGGTCATTGAAGGCTTCTCTACAGAAATCCCTAATGACAGTCTTGTCCCTGTCAACATGCAAGATGGTCGCCACAAACATGGCCACAATGTTTGTATTATGCTTTTGTCGATCCATCATCTTAGAATTTGTTTGACCTTCAATAAACTTAATAGCCCTATGAACCAAGAAATTCTTGGTTTTTAGCATCTTGCTAATCTTGAGATCCAAAACTTCTCCCTAGAACCCCATTTCCCTCTTTCCTGAGATCATTCTAATTGAGGTATCCATGGCTTCCACAATAATTACCTATGAGACCTAGGGGACTCTAAAGTATGCAACCTATTAAATATCACACTTTAACACTAAATCATGAGAATGCCTCAAAATAGACTTGCATGGCATCTTTAAATAGCAAAGTCAAAATAATTAGATGTTAATGCTTTTGCCAAGGCCATGTACTTTAGATATTTCAAATCCTTTACACTTTGTGTAATGAGCAAAAGCATCCTTGATTAAATACTTCCCCTGATGTGAATGTATTGCGTTGGCATCCTCATAATTATCTAGCTTAGCTTATGGTACAAGAATTCAATAGAAGGCAATTTGCTCGCATGTGTAATGATGCTAATGAGTATAAATATGCCTACGTTTATGGGTAGTTAGTACAGAGAGAATTGCGACAATAGGAAAATGGGGATGGCAACTAAAAAGGTTTAACATGTGAACAGTTGATATGTGTGTACTTAGAATTTTGGTTTAGTTGCAAGCTAAAGGTTATTATCTATTAAATCTAGTTACTTCATGAGTTGAGTTTATTAATATATTGTTTGCTTAGGTTTTATTACAGTTTGTAAGTATTAATACTACATTTCTTATTATATACTTCCATCTAAATACTAGACTTTTATTGATCGAGGGATGCTACTTCTTTAAGGTAGGAATTTTTACCATCCACTCCTAGGTTTGCGAAATGATTAGCCTCCTTATTTTCTTCTCGATAGATGTGATGAATCTTGGTTTCTTCAAATTTATCAACTAGATTTAAAGTTGCCTCTAATTTTGAGTTTAGAGTTCAATTAGGAGTGCTTCTCTTTTTTAATGTGTTAAGTATTGTTTGGGAATCTCCTTCGATGATAATTCTCTTGATTCCCATTTCCAAACTTATATGGAGACCTTTTATGAGGGTTTCAATTTTTGCCAAGTTATTAGATGTAATTCGTAGGGGTTTGGATCTTTTGATGATCCAATATTCTGAAGAACGAATGAAGCAGTCTATTTTGACATTTACAGGATTGCCCTTGGCTGCTCAATCAAAATTAAGTTTTGCTCGTCCTTTTAGAGGAGCTTCCCATCTGCAATTTATTCTTGCTTGCTTACTGGCTTTGGGATACATCATCAGAGGGTTTATGATCTTTTTCCAATTCTTTTTCATTAATACACCCCATTCTGGGAAGGTGCCTTCTTCTTTAATCGAGTTTCGTAGATGATTATTAAGGACTTCCATAATTATAGCTTTTTCTTTGTTTAAAAGGGATTTGACCGACATTTATTCTTCTTTAAATAATTTTCTGTTGCATTCCTTCTAGATTTCCATAAGAGGATGGAGGGGGAAATCGTCCACAAGTTGTTATAAATCTTGGATTGTCCATCTTTTGGCTAACTCTTAATATGGCTCCATAAGTTATTTTGAAGAGCACAAGACCAATTGCATTTGTTACATAACCAATACCAATAATCTTTAGCAAAATTATAGTAGTAGAGGAGATGTTCAATTGTTTCTGAGTTCTGTTTGCATAGATGATATCTCGAAGGGCCCTCAAAGCCCATTTTAGTAAATTTGTCAGCCATAAGAATTCTATTTTGGGAGACAACCCAAAGGAATATACCTTTAGTGGGTAAGTAGGTTGGATCCCAACATAGGGCAAGGGGAATTACAATTATATCTCATCTATGAGAGTTAATGATGATTTCATAGCCTTTTTTTACACTATATGTCCCAAATTTTGAAGTTCCCCATATGAGTTTATCTTGTCTATCTTTATAGTTGGTTTGCCTACTTGTAATAAGTTGTTCATCAAGGTGTTTTTCCTATTGTAAAAGACCTATGCTTTCAGGCCTCTTCCAATTCTAGACCTCATGATGTCCATCATGATCACTTTTATATAAGTAGTCTTTAACATGGATTCCCCAGGAACTACTTAAGGTTTCTATGATGTTTGGGAGTAAATTATAGGAGTTTAGGGGTGGGAACCCATCCCACAAATCTTCCCAAAACAAGGCTTCCTCTCCTCACCCTATATCCCATGTTAAATTATTATTGATAAGCGGTTTGTACTTCATAATAAAGTTCAAGGTTTTGGAGCCTTTTGACAGATTAATAGTTATGAATAAAGCTAGGGGTCATAATTATTAAGGTATTTATTGTATAATATTTGTGCCCATTTATTTTCCTTTTCCTTGAACATCCTCCATGCTAATTTTGACCCAAATGCTTCGTTTTTCCATCCAAAATCTCTAATTTCTAAACCTCCCAATTCTTCAGGTTTACATATATTTTCCCATTGAGTTAATGCTTATTTCTTTTTCTCCTTTGTTCCTTTCTAGAAGAAGTCCCTAAGCTTCTTGTCTATTTTATGTTTAACTCCCTTTGGTAGAGGAAGACATGATAATTGATATGGATGAATGGTTGATAAAACTCATTTTATCTTAGTGACCCTTACTACCTTAGTCAACCATTTACTCTTCCAACTTTCCATTTTGTTTTCTAGTTTTCCTAGAATTGGATCCCAAGACTTGTTGTACTTGTTCCCTTTTTCTAATTGGATGCCTAGATATTTGCATGGGAAGTTTCCTTTCCTATATCCCATTAGGCAACAGATCACCCCTTCCAATTATGGATTGGTATTTAGAAAGACAGTCTATGATTTCTCCACATTCACTTTCTGACCCAAGGCTTCCATGTAAGTGTTTATAATTTTTTTATAATTTCTTGCTTCATTTAATGAGCTATCTCTTGGTAGAATAGTGTCATCAACAAAGATGAGATAAATTGAAGGCTTCCAATGTTTTACACAAAAATCTCCAGTCAACTTTGTCATAGGCCTTTTGGATGTCAAGTTTCACGAGCATACATGACTCCTTTTTGGTTTGGACCAAATGTATCAATTCTTGAATAATTATTATACCATCTAGTATTGACCCATTTTGTTCCTCATATATTAGTTTGGGGAGCATTATCTTGAGTCTATTAGCTAGCGCCTTAGATATGATTTTGTAAATCATGTCACATAAAGCTATTGGCCTGAAGTCTCCCAGATTTTCATAGTCTTCTTTCTTTGGGATCAATGCTAGAAACATGTTGTTAATTTCTACTAAAAGTGATCCTGAGTTTCTGGTGGCTTCTATGGCTTTCCATAGGTTTTCTCCTAATATTGGTTAGCATTTTTGGAAGAAAAATGCTTGATCAAGATTCATGTTGAATAAGACTTCTTTAATTTTTTCCAATGAGAATGCTTGATTTAGGAACTTATTATCTTCTTTTGTAATCAATGTGGGGATGGATCTTAATATATTATTTTGGGTTGTGAGGTTTGAATGTTCGTAATTATTCAAAATATATGTGTAGAAATTTACAAAGGTTTTTGCTATTTGAGCAAGATTATTCGTCATATTCCCTTCTTTATTTTTAATTCTGGATATTCTGTTGATATTTTTATTATTAATTGTGCTATTGTAAAGAAAAATTGTATTACGGTCTCCTTCTTGGAGCTAGGTTTCCCTTGATTTCTATTTCTAGAATATCTCTTCTTAAGTTAAAATATTTTCTTGTTTGCTAATTAGTTATTTCTCTCTCTCATATCTTTCCATGTCCATCCTTGAATCGATAATTTCTTCACTAACCTTTCTCAATGCTTCTTCTGGTTTAGTTTTTCTTTAAAGATATTTTAAAATGAGTTTTGTTCCATTTTAGTATTTTTTATTTGAGTAATTTTAGTTTTGATATAAATCTAAACATTCTGGATCCCTCTACTTCCTCTTCATTTTGCCATTGTTTCACATTATTCATAAACTTTTCATCCTGGAACCACATTTCTCACACTAAAATGGGTTTTGTATTGGTTTTTGTTGTGTTGTTATATCTACAATTACTGGATAATGATTCAAGCTTGCGTATTGGGGGAATTTGGATTAAACCATGTAGTTGAAGATTTGGAGATCTCCCTTTAAGATAAAGCTATCCAACCTTTTTGTTAACTACCTAATATCCTTTCTTTTATTGAGCCAAGTGTAAATTCCATTTGTTGGCAGTACGTTGATTAAATTATCTTGAATGATCCATTCTTTAAAATCTAGCATTGATTGTGAAACCATTTGTGATCCTCCACTTTTCTCCTCTAATTCTAGAATAACATTGAAGTCTTGTCCTATCAACATTCTCTATGTTGTTTGAATTTATAAAGGTATTCAGTTCCTTCCATAGGGTTTTCTTTTCTACAGTCTGAGTGGGTCCATATACATTGATAATGATGAATTTCAAGCTTGTTGTATAACTTTTGATTCTCCCTCCAATCCAATTCTTATCAGTTGTCATACTTGTTAAGTCTACCTTCCCTGGGTCCCATATCACTTCTAATCCACCTGCACCATCTGATTCTCTCATTATAGCTCTCTAGTATCCTATTGGTTTACTCAATTTCTCACCTTCTATTTTGTTTAACTTTGTTTCTTGAATTATTATTATTTCTGAGTTGAATAAGGTTAGGTTGTGCTTGAGCACACTTTTTGTTAGGGGTGTTAAGACCCCTAACATTCCATATTGAAATCTTCATTATCCTGTAGGAAGGCTCTTCCCCTTCCCTGATCTCAGAATGTCTTGCATCTTCCTTTGATTTTATTCATTTCCTATTACTGCTCTTAATTCTACTAAAGACTTCCTCCCTCTTTTCCTTTTTTGAAGTAGCCCACATCTTTGGATTGCTATTCCTTCCAAATTTTGTACTATGCCTATCTATATTTTCATTTGTCCTTCGGATGCTATCCTCCTCCCGTTCTTCTTCATTCTCCTTATCTTCTTGTCTGATTTATTCTAGTATTTTGTTACTAATACCTAAACCTTCTTCATTCTGTGTTGTTCTTTCCTCTGATTTCCTAGAATTGGTTTCTTTGTTGATATTATGATTTTGTTCCATTAGATCTAACACCTCAATTTCCTCCCAAAAATCCTTTGAAAGCATCCTATCATGTTCCAAGTTCTTTGTTTTATTAAAATCTTTCTCCCAAAGTTCATTCATAAATGTTTCCATTCCTAATGGGATACAATTTTCTTAATTTCCTCCAAGCTCCCCTTGTCCATTGCCTTGACTTTCAGAGGGATCATTTGCATTTTGAGGAGTCTACTGGAATTTGTGAGATCTTTTCTTACTCTTTGCTTTTGTTTTTTTATGGTTATAAGTTTTGTGTTTCCAATTATAGTTGGAGGAGTTAGTTCATCTTCTACCCTTGTGTTTGACCAACTATTGTTCTTTCTATACATTGATCTTAATTCTTGCTTCTTATTGTTTGGGGTTGTGCCTTCTATCTCATCTTGGTTGTGATAATGCTTTGCTATCTGATTTCTGGTTTTATCTAACCAATCATTTGGTATGTTATTTTTATTTATAAGAATATTGTCTAATGTTATATTTGTTAGACATTCTATGTCTTGAAATTATTCCCCATTCTCAGCTCCTTCATTACGAGCTTCACTTATTTGTATATTCTTTAGGAGTGGTAGGGTATCTTCATATACTACTTCATCAGTTTCTGCTTGTAATCTCTTTGTCCTATTGATATGGCTCCAGTGTGTCTCTTCCAAAAGTGTGAAGTAGTCCTCTATATCACTTCTTGTGATAAGGATTTCATGTGTCAGTTTATCAATTTTGGTCATGTTCTATTTTATCTCTTTTGTAAAATTTTGTTTTTGCTTGCATTGATCACAATTTTGTAAGCTTGTCATCTTTTCTTTGATATTGGTTCTTGCTTTGGTTGATGCCTCCATTAAAAGTTTTGACTCTTCTCCAGTAGCTATTCCTTTCTGATCTCCTTATCTTGTGTTTGCCTTTGGGATGTAAAGATTTCTTCCTCTATTATTATTTCCCTTTCTTCCACTTCCCTGCCCCTTGGAATCTCCTTTCCTTTTGTGGTTGGAGTCTTGGTTATTATTGAAGCTATCTCAATTTATTCTTGCTTTTTTTTATTAATTTGTGGGAATACTTTCTTAAGTGATGAATTTCTTTTGATTTTAGAGATGCAGTTAGTCTTGCACTAATTATATTTGATGATATCGTTAATTTGACCTTCAAATTTTGAGCTCATAAATTGACCTATCTATTATTAGCTTAAGCAATTTGATCTCTTGGGTACTAATTTCAAGATTGATAATAAACTTGGCATCATTTGAATTAACATAATTAGAATCTATTCCTATCAATTCACCTATTTCCTCCCCTATTTGGTTGAGAGTTTGAAGGTGATTAAGTTATGCGGGAAGCAATTTATGGATACCCAGATTAGTACCCATACATTTTTACCTTGTTTATGTTAAAATTTGGTTCAAATTTTAAGAATTTTAGTAGACATTCTTTGAATAATAGATGTTGAATAAAAAATAATTCACATATAACTTGTTTGTCTAGACAATGCATGCAAAGTAAATTTTTAGAAAAGGAAGAAATACTTACCTGGTTTCCCTAGAATTCTTCCAACCACTTTGTAAGTTTGATTCTTTTGTTTAACGACCCATTCTAGTAACCATATAAACCTTGTTCTTGACATTCTATCCACTGATTTTCACTTTGAGGGTTACTAATGATTAGAATCTGGTTCGAGTTTTCTGGATGAGGTTTGTTGGAAGATTTTGCTAGGTTGTGAGAGTAGCCATGGGTTGAATGGTTGGTCACCATATATGGTTTTATGAGTCTAGCCATGTTCCTTAGGGGAGATGAGACCTATGATTTACGCTTATAGGGAGGGCTATAAGTGCTAGTTGGGATGTTGACATGTTTGTTGGCCTTGGTCATCAGTGGGGTTAGTCATTATTTGACCCTATTTTACTAGGCCTAGGGTTCCAAGGATTTTCTTTGGATAGACACTCTAGTATTAAAGGTGGGGCTAAGATTCGTACTATTAATTGTGGGATTCTAGGTTCTTGACAATGCTCTCTAATGGGGATATTATTGGAATTAGATAATAATTAGGCTTACTATATTTGGTTAGGGTTTTAGATTTACTTTCACTCAAGTTTGATAGGGAGTTTAACTTACCTTTTTCCTCATGATTGCGTTGTTATGAATAGTAGGGCAACCCTTCTTTCCATCCCAAAGCATATTTGGTTGTGGAAAAGATCTTTATTCATTGCTTTAGCTTGGAGTCAATCAGACCAAACATTGAGCTGAAGTTTCTATTTGTTTTGCTTAAGCTGCTAAGATTTTCCTTATTATCACATCTGGGGTTTCTCTCTTGTTTAGGCAGCTTGGCTTTCTTCCTTCTCTGAACTGTTACCCATCCTTCTTCATTTATTAATGGGGATTGAATTATCTTTTCTTTTAGAATAATGAACCCTATCTATTTTGTTTGTCTTGCCTCTTCTCTGTTTGATCCTTTATGTCTTTGGATCGCTACTTCCTTGAGCTGATTTATTTGATTCTCGTGGAGTTTGACAGAATTTCAAATTTGTTCTCACTATGGAAATGAATATTCAGTCCATCGTTTTGTTTGCTCATGTGCTGTTGTAGACTTTGCCCATGTTTTTGTCTGGAGGCTGCTAGGTTGCCCTGAGATATGGAGGTGAGCACTAAGCTAGGGTTCGAGATTTCCTTGCACTTTATCCTATGTACATATTTTGATTTTTTTGAATTTAATTTGACATCTTTTAAATTCACATAGGTTGCTTTCGTCAAATTTGCTTTCACAGATTTCACAATTGCAAACTTTGTCATCTTACCTATTATTTGCTATTATCTCTTTGATTATTCATCCATTATAGTTTTATTACAATTTAATTTTATTCATTTTTAAATTTTTATTTTATTAATAATAGATCATATTATTATTTATTTTTATATATTATAATGATATTATAATATATTTTTTATTTTATTTCAATATTACTTGTAATATATGATTTTATCATCGTTATTTATTTAAAAATATAATATTATTTAATTATTATGAAAATTCTATCTTAAAATGAGGACATGACAAAGTCACTCAAGATATGTTAGGATTTAATAGTTTCCAATACCTGCACGGGTCAATCTTTGACATCCAAGGTTTCTAATTAATCTTGTTTGGTATTTATACCTAATTCATTTTATTATCTTATCACTATTTAAGAACACATGGATGTGTTTGATACAATTGCTTGTGGTTTGGAGCACACTAGATGAACTATTATCCATACCTACTTAATGCACCTAGTCTTATGGCCCAACTTCACACAAAGGAGGTAATAACAATAAGGTTTGTCTACTTGGTCTACATCGAGGATGGGAAGTAAAAGCTTATCCACTCAATTCATACCAAAGAGAAGGTTCACAATAACTTGTCTACTTAGTCTACACCAAGGTTGTAGATAAGAAGATACCAAAGGGAAATCAATGTAATATTAGGAGGACTTTTCACTTTTAGAGCACTCAAGGCATGAAAATTGAACAAACACAGAACCAAGTACAAATATAAAATTTCTTGGCTGGCCACTTTTACAAGAGCACAAATTTTGATGGAATCCATCAAACATCTCATTATGACATAGGGAAGACTAAAAAAGCCCCCAAAACATCAAAACCCCAAATTCTAACAATAATCGATAAAGTGCAAAAATCATCAATATAGAGTTAAACAAGTGAGTTTAGGTTATGAAAACTAAAAATTAAAATGTCCTCAATCCATTCTGATTATGCATCCCTACCATAATTATGGAGTACAATAAAGGCCAACACTTAAAACATGTCTAACATGACTTGACAAACAAAACTGGGGCTCACGCAAATTAATGCAACCAAAAAAATGCCCAAAAATGAAACTTAAAATCTTGGGACAAAATTAAATCCCATTAGCCCTTAAGGTCCTACAAACCCAAAAATCCAATAAGATATGAAATGTAACTCTATGGGAGAAATAGAGAGCCTAATAGAAAAAAAAATTAGAATAAAAAATCTAATTACCAATACAAGCCCAATTGGGTGTCTAAATAATTAAAAAATGAAAAGAATACACTAATAACCATCATAGGATGCAATTATAAACAAAAATCAACTCAAATGATTAAAATAAAATAATTCATATCTCTTAAACATGCAAAAAAATCGAAATGGAGATAAATGAATGACTGCTTAGTGCACACAAACACAATTCTGAGCAAACAATATCAATCTTACCTTGGTTCCAATGAGCCAATGCTTACAAAAATCAAACACCTAAGTTGCTCCCAATGAACAAAAAACAGATTTTTCCAAAAAGAGTTAGAGAAAATTTACAAACTTACAAAAAGGAAAAATGAATAAAAACCTTACTTTAAAAAACAAAAGACCTTTTTTCAAAATTAATAATCAAATCACTTAGACTCCCAAAAAACCAAAGGGATACAATTTAATTAAATAAAATTCCAATAACAAGACTACGCCAATGTAATAACATGAATTGGATACACCATTCCATGTAGGAATTAATATTGGTTCAGTATGCAAATAACCTATCTAATTATCTCTTGTAACTACTATCAATGATGAGACACACTCAAACCTACATCTCAAGGAAGATGACGTTTGATACTCTCTCTCTCTCTCTCTCTCTCTCTCTCTCTCTCTCTCTCTCCCTCTCCCACCCACGCCCACACACCCACAGACAAGAATAACACAATCTAATATTCTCGAATACAAAATACACCATATATCACCATAAAACAACATATCACATCCTATGAGAATCATCATGCATATATGCTCGAAATGGTAAGCAACAAAATAATCTAATTTCTACATCAACAATGATACTGATAAAACCAAAATACTGTAATTTAATCAAATGCATCATGCATAGCATATATTTGATAACATCATACAAATAGTCACAAAATAAGAACAAGAATCTAATTTGGATCAAAATAATGCAAAACAAAACACAACCATGAGAAGCATTACATGTGTAGTAGTTTAGCCTATAGCTTTCTTCCCTTTTATTCTCTTCCATCAAATTGTCAATTTTATGCTTTACCATTCTCTTTTTGTGTCTCTCCAAAAATTAGTTTAATTATTATAGTACAATAGTTTGATGGGTTGTTGACATCTACACTTTTAAAGAGAAGAATGACAATAGGAGACATCCGATCTACTGTAAAACTACTTTGAATGATCTTGAAAATGCTTTTCATATATAATATGTGAATACATATTCTAACAATTGAAACTTTATAATACTATTTTCAACAAATTTATTATTTCACTTCAATTTTCTTATATATTTCTTTTGAAGAGATCAAATATTTATGCATTCTTTACATTTCCTTTCTCTATTCTACTTTCATTATTTTTTCAATAAATATTTTTACATTTGCTTTGCCTATTTAATTCTCAATATATTTCCAATTACCATTTTTACTTTCCTCCTCCCTTCCTAAATTTATCATCATAATCCTATCTTCAAATTAATACCTATCTTAATCCTCACTATTTTTTCAAAAAATATTTTCACATTTGCTTTAGTTATTTAATCTCACATTTTTTCAAAAACATTTTCACTTTCGTTCTCCCTTCCCAAATTTGTCAACATTGTCCTATCTTCAAATTAACACCTCTTTTAATTTTGGGGGATGTAAATAGAATATTCAACCTCTCTTGAACCCAATCTTTGACCTCATCTTATAATATTGGAACCTTTGCATGAGAAGTCGAATTGATTAACTCTTAAAAACCAGTCAACTTTAACAACAGAGCAAAGACTTTAGCCAACTAAATATCGGAAAATTACAAACAAAGCGAGATAATGGCCGAAAAGATAGCTTTTACCCTTGGTTTATTGAACTGCATTCACATTGCTAATAAATCCATATGAATGTACCTGTTCAATTCGATAACATTTTATCTTTGGTGGATCTGCAGAAGTAAACTAACTGTCCAAAGTCCTTGACATCTCTATAATCCGCAAACATTCGACTGACTCAGTTTTTTAAGATGGAGATCTTTTACAGACAGAGAAGTTCGTATATAAGCAGAACCGTGGTCTTCCTTGCGCTACTTGTGTTACTATTTCTGAATAGAGCAACGGCAAGCCTTGATGATGATGATGATTTGGAAGCGTTAGAAGATTTAGAAGAAATTGACAACAGGGATGCAAAGTTCTCAGAAGCAGAGACGGTCAGCAGAGCGCAGAGAATAGTTGCAGATCTTAATAATGACAATGCAGAAAGAGTGTTGAACTCCCACGAGTATGTACTCTTGTTGGGCTACGCATCCTGGTGTGGAAGGAGCGCAGAGATAATGCCAGAGTTTTCTTATGCAGCAACAACATTGAAGGAAATGGGTAGTCCTATTTTGCTTGCAAAGCTTGATGGAGACAGATATACCAGGGCTGCTTCTAAGTATGGTATCAAGGGCTTCCCTTCACTGCTGTTTTTTGTCAATGGGACTTGGCAATATTACACAGGCGGCTTTACCGGGTGAGATTTCATTCATCAAGCTGGTTTTAGATTATGAATTATGTTTACATGGCAAAATTGGTAGTGAGTATCAAAATTTTAGCTTTTATATAGCATACGTTTCATTAGCCATTTACATACACAACGACATTGTGTCTTGGTGCAAACGTAATTATAGCCATAAAATGCGCTCCACACCTATTAGGGTAATTGTATAAGCAGAGCACATTTTACTGGTTTTATCATTTTAAGGGGATCAAAGGAAGTCCTATTTATTTCATGTGGGATTCCACTGCGGGGTGACAATTTGTATCAGTTGTATTGGAAATTGTAGTCCACACTATGATCTCGGACGTCCAATCATGAAATGGGCCCATAGTTCAGCGGTAGAGCGGCTAAACCTGTAAGAACCTCAACAGCATGCGCAAATAACAAACCCAGATATACTCCAGTAATACATATTTTTTGCAATATTAAAATTTACCAACCTACAAAGCCTTTGATAGCCCTGATAATACCCCGATGCTCAATGGGTTTCTGTCACGAAGGTAATCTGATTTTCATGCCTGAAGGTTTCCATCTCCAAACGCCACCAGCTGCTATATACAGGCCGTCACACTTCTGAGAATAAAATTGTTGATTGTTTTCAATCTGAGGAGCGCCTTCTTTTTACCCTTTCTCACATTCCAAGCTACCCTTTTCCATTGGTCAATAGTAGACAATCCCAGTCAGTTACTGACAAGATTGAGATAGCTCAATCTGATCCAGATATGTGACATTGGCAGGAAGGAAAGTTAATAAAGCAGAACTAATTTCTGATATTTTAATATTCAGCAATTTAATGTAAAATCCTGAATTTACTAGTATTTACAATGCTTGTTCAGCTTCTTCCGTCCGTGAGTAGTCTACGAGGAACCAATTCTTATGCAGAATTAAACCAGATGCTTCTGAGCATCAACACAAACATGCGCCAGAGTGAATACTCAACATGCATAACAGCTTTGGTTGGGTACCCTGATCTGGACACACTCCGTGTGCCTCCTCTCGCAGCCTGCTAGTGCTAACCTGAAATCTCACACTGCATCTTCCAGGGAATTTTTTTCTTTTTCATCTCTCTCCGATAAATTAGCTTTTCACGGGTTTATAAAATCATGGAAGGGTAGTTCCAACTGTCATCTCCTTTACAAATTGAAAAACATTGCATTTATTAATTATGATCATTTTATGAAGCTCACTCAATTAACTAATTTTATTATGTTTTAGTTTTTTCAACATAGAAAGTAAAGCTCCTTGCATTATTTTACTCTATATACGTGTAAAAAGTCCCATAACATCCCACTCCAAATCAATCACCTTATTCCAATAGTTAACTTACTACTAATAGAAGTAATCACAACCTATCTATTTACTATTTCTCTGCTGCCAGCTACTCACTCAATGCCATAGATAAATTAGAAGAGTAGACTCCATGTTGCATTAATAACAAAAGGGGAACATTACGAGCTCTACCTCCTCAAGTTCGCTTGTCCTCAAGCAAGACAAGGCTTGGTGATTTACTGACTTTGAGGCAGTTTGAGCGGCATGCTTCTGAGGAAAACTTTTCCATTGCACCAAGCATTCACGTGGTTCTTCAACTTTTTCTCTTTGAACCAAAGTATTTGCTCTTACGTCAATGCTAACTTTCCTTCATCGTTGAGAGGTAACTACCGTCTCACTATCTTAGTTAAACATGATACTTGAAAAATATTGCGAAGCTCCAACTTATATGCCACCTCATTACTCTTTTGAACTGCTCTGTAAGGACTGTAGAAAAAGGTTTTGAGTTTTTCAGCTCAATATTGGGAAAACAATATCACCCACCTCAAAGTGCCTCTACCTACAATGCTTATCAGAATAATTGTTCTGCTGATTATGTAGACCTGTCAAAATCTGCTTACTTTGCTCAACGAAGTCTCCTGCTCACCACGATTAAGGTTGGAATCAATGGAATGTCAATTAAATACTATCTAACTAACCGGTCAAACAGACAACTCACCCTGATTCTCATTATAGAACAGTAAACTATAACCCAAAGAAATGGATTTTATTGATTCAAAACATTATAGTGTTGAGAGCTTAAATAAATGCTGTGTGTCAACCTTTTGATTACAAATTAAATCTGACAGAACATAGTGTCCTACTCTGGCTTTTGCAATAAAATGTATTACGAACAGTTTATTCGATCAGAATCTTAGCCTTCCTTTGTAGGTGCCACTGCTTTTGATTCTTTCTAGCTACAATTGCTTTTGTAATCTTTCCTCCATCCTCAAATGATATCGGACTTCCCTTTATATAAAAGATTTAGAAACGCAGCGTGTTTGTTGAAGTTGTAATACACCATCACAAGTGGATGTAATAAGGATTAAAGGCCTCAATATTAAATGATTTATCTTTAGTTGGCCTTGGAAGTTGGCATATCACCTTGTGTAGCATGTAGGTTCATTAGTAATGTGCAAGGTTGCTAGGAGACTGGTAGTGGTACTAGTACAAGAGATAGGTACCGATACAAGTACGTATATTCTTGAAACTAGGAAGATGGGCGTACTTGGAGATGTCAATATCTAAAACATTGTAGAAAATAATGTTGAGATATAATATAAGAAATATTATATCTATCAAAATAATTTAATGTATTTTATATAATACAAATATTGCCCTTTTTTTTGGAAGAAGGGATAAAAATTTAATCAGTACAAACCCAAAGGCCAAAGGCCCAACCAAGTACACTTCCCAATCAACAAGCAAAGGTTCTATGAGGAACTCCAGAGAAATAGCAACCACACAATCTTGTCCTTCATAATTAACTTCTTTTAAATCTCCTAGCACTTTGAGGATACGAGTCCCCAGTCACATATGAAGGTTCTTAGAAGCCTATTTAGCCATATAGTCTGCCACCTGTGCTCCACGGGGACGCTTCCCTTGGACTATCTGCTTTTGTTGCCAATATGGTACGCAGATGCAAGGATGGATTTTCGCTGTCCCAATGGCGCCTAAAAATTGGCTAATTGGGTACTGTTGCCGAAATGACATTTTGAGAGCAATAGCACATAGTGGTGTGGCTAGGAGTTCCCATGACAACTAGGGGATGACTAGAAGTCCCCTATCTGTCCTGGGGACTTGTGACTGTCCCCTATGGACCAAGCCATTTTTGAACTGCTACATGTTAAAAAATAAGGCATTTCTAAATTTTAAAAACATACTAGTTGGCCCACAAGGACACCCAAACCACATTTAACAATACCAAAACCCGATCTAAGCATAAACTAACGAAAAAAAAGAAAAAAAAAAAATTTCACATTCACAAAGGAGAAGAGCAGTAAGAGAAGGAGCAGCTGGTCAAGGATTGAACAATAGTTGAAAGAGGAGGTAAGGACATCAAATCTACCTGATTTAGACTTTTGGAGCTACCATCTACTGATTATGGAAAGTTAGATATTATTGGGGACTTCTATGTTTACTGTTTGTAGTTTAGCTATAGTATTTACTTTTTAGTATTTTATGTCATTTCATGGTTAAAAATGGAGCATTTGGGTATTTTATTCTTATTTATGCCATATATTGATAATGAAAGCATTTGAATTCTGTTATTTTGCTTATTGATTCACATGTGAAATCTCAATTCAAGTCTGCTATGCATTAAGCTTCTAAAATGTCTATGATGAATGCTTTATCAATGATATGATATGCATATTTTAAATTTTTCTCTCTCTCTCTCTCTCTCTATATGAAAATTCCCCTATTTTTAAATAGCCGTTCCCTAAAAATTGGCCGTTAACGGTATCTGTTCCAGAGACATGTCCCTGTCCCTGAAAGTCCGTGTAACATAGTCTGCCACTCTATTGCATTTGTGAGGAATATGAAAGATAGAAATATAATAAAAAAAAGAACATAGATTCAGAATTTGCTTTACCACCAAGGCTAATACCAGTTAGCTCCATCCATTCATTGCTCATTCAGCATATCAACCCCAACTGAATAAAATCAACAAGCAGTCCTCTTCCAACCAAAGGAACATCCTCTTTCTATTGCATGAAGAATAGCTAGCGCTTCCATAAGATTACTAGAATGTTGTCCCTTATAAGTTGAGAAAAATACGTTAATGCCTCCATCACTACCTCTACCAATACCACCGATTCCCACATGTCCAGGATTTCCCCTAGAAGATCACATTTTGCTGAAATAGTCTCTTGAAGCCTACTGACAATATTTCATCACAAGTGAACAACCACCAATGATTTCAGATAATGGAAGTGGGACTAGTAACCCAAGCAATCTGTAGAAAAGAGGTCTCAACTAGTGGTCTACTGAAACTTTCCTAGAATTCAAGCAAAGGAGCGACATGGACACAAGCATATTTGCGTACCTGCCAAATCTCCATAGAGTAAGAACACTGTAAGATGAGATGTAAAATACTTTCTCCACTATGTTTATAATGAACACAGGTAGAAGAGCCTCAAAAACCTCTCTTTCATATTTTCTCCTTCATGAGGGACTTATTTTGGGCCACCAACCAAAAAAAAATGTTGGATTTAGGCCAAGAGAATTTATTGCACACCTACCCACCAAGGCACACAATCTGACCTTGGAAACTCCAAATAACAAGAGGCAACCCAACCATGGCTGTGGGACCAATGACCCAAGCAATCTGTAGAAAAGAGGTCTCAACTAGTAGTCCACTGAAACTTTTCCAGAACTGAAGTGAACAAGCAGCATAGACACAAGCATATTTGTATTCCTGTTGAATCTCCATAGAGTAAGAACACTATAAGAAGAGATGTAAAATAATTTCTCCACTATTTTTTCAAAGAACACAGATAAAAGAGCCTTGAAAATCTCTCTTTCACACATTGTCCTTGGGGAGGGACTTATTTTGGGCCACCCACCAAAAATAAATGTTGGATTTAGGTCAAGAGAATTTATTCCACACCTGCTTCCACCAAGGCACACAACCCGATCATGATTGTAATGAGCCCTGCTCGCTCTATGCTGAATAATTGATATTTTTTTTGTTTTGAGAGTTTCTGCAACTTTTTGTGTTTTGATATATATGCTTTCTGATGTTTTCAGGATTGGAAATGAAACAATGCATAGAAATTGAAAGCAATTCCAAACTTGCACCCTAACTTTATTCACCATAAGGAAGTATGCAAATGTTTACAATGCTGAATGCAACACAATTAATTCAGAATCTGTAAGGAACCTGGTAAATGCAGTTCTTCAACTTGGGATCTTTGATGATGCTTGAAATCACAAATGCAATCTCCCTCTACTCAAATGCTGCCATCACAATTCAAATTGCAGCTCATAACCATGAAACATTGTTCATAGGAATAGATTGCAGCTTGGAATATTTTCAACGCTGCTACAGCAGATATGATCGAAGCTTCTTCCTCTTGCCTGTAATAACTGTTGGAATATTGCATTGAATAATATGAATGTAGGTTAGGTTAATAAATAAATAGTTAGGTTGAAGTTAGTTTGCGGGAAGTTACATTCCGATAAATGGTTATTCACTGGAATAAAGGCTTATAAAGCCAGGAATAGCACATTGTAAAAGACATCATAATATGATAATAAAAACATCGCATAGCATTCTATTCTTTACTCTGATTTTCACATTTGGTATCAGAGCAGACAATACTTAACGTGGCAGCAGTAGAATCTTGAAGAAGGTTTTTGGCTGGTAGGAGAGGACATTCCACGAATGTTGTGTTTCATGGATGTGTAGTGTGAGTACCTAACGTTCATAAATCAGGAAATACCAAACACAAATTTCTATTGTTTCCTGTAAAGATGTCGCATAAAAAGGAAGTGTTAACTGCACAAAATTGGTTGCTACCATTCTGTGCTGAAGTTGCATCATTTTCTTTAGCCTATCTAGAGGAGGAAACATGATTTAGTAGTAGATTCTTTGACAAGGATAAATGAAAATGGTTTATGAAGTGGGAAGCATGGTCTCCATAGAAACATTATAAGTGTGGGTGTTATAAATTCTGAGGAATGAAGAAAAGCATGAATGAAAGGAGATGCGTGAAGTATTATCTTCAAGTGCATTGATTTTGCAATGTCTACATAGAAACTATTTTGACAGTTGTCAAACTATGGCAGATCAGTTCATCAAGGTACTTTATGGTTACACCATTTACTTTGATTGCCTTGTTAGACAAAAATAATGGTGCTTTGGGTGAGGAAAGGATATGTAGAGGCAACATGAGAAGGTTTAAGGCATAGAAGACTTGTATATCTATGATAAGTAATCAGATTAGATGCTCAAAGTTCTATCATCGTGTATGTTATCATCGGCAGTTTGTAAACCATCTACATTATCAACTGTTTCTCATTGGTGTTATTGGTTGGTCATCTTCTCATCCAATGTCCTCTTACTCTATTAGTTATCAGAATTAGTGAGCAGGGTAATCTTTAAGAAATCCCCCTCCAAAACAAGTTGTAAAATATTGGTGAATCTTTCATTATTTTAAAAAAGAAAATTATTTCTATTCACAAATCTTTCAATTTTTTTAATTTTAAATATTGTTTATATTGGCGATTATTTTGAAATCATAATTTTTGTATAGAAAATATTGGTGAATCTCAATAATAATAGAAATTTCATTAATCACCATAGAATATTACAAATGAAAATTGAATATTTTTTAACTCATGGAATATTATGAGAATCATTACATTATATTTTAAATCAATAGTAAAAACTAAATATTAGTGATATATCCTTAAAGTAACTAATAATTATGATAATTATTGGTGAATTAATTGTAATTTCTCCAATAATATATAATATTTAGGTGAACCAAATTTAATCATATATCGAATACTATGGTGAATCTTTGAATATAATTTTTTTAATAAAATAAATTATTGACTGATTTTAAATATTTTAGAGCTAAAATTTATAAAAATATGGCGCTTTAGGTTGTGTAAAATCTTAAATTATTGGCCAAATTACTAGCCAAAAATTTCTAAAATTAGCCAATTGATGAATGTTAGCCACTAAAAAATACCTTGTTAGTGAGATTAATAGAGAAGATTGCGTATTAATTGTGTTAGAATATAGAAGATAAATGTGACAAAAATAAAATAAAATAAAAGGTGATATTTCCATTGAACCGGTAAGAAGGATGATACACACATTCTCATTTTCTTTCTTTGAAATGTGATCACTTTCCTGTGTTAAGATCCGATATATATTTTACAAACATTCAAGGTATATGGGTCCTGATTTGAAGGCACCATTGTCGCAAGGCATTCAAAGAATCATATCATTCAACGTATATATGAAGTGTAAAAGGACTTTACAAGAGGTTGGATGCAATGCAGGTAGCAGGATTTTCATCATTTCGAGCTAGCTTCTCACTCATAGATGATTCTTACATGAGAAACAACTATTTGTGCCCCTATAAAGCCAAGGCTTGGCAGATTCATCCCTGAAGAGAAAAGGGGACTTGACATACTTATGTCCCTGAAGAGAAGAGGGGGCTTGACAACATGATTGTCCTTCCAAGGGGTTGGGGGGACAAGACTTGGATATGAATTTTTGAGCACTTGAGGTGTTAGACACTCTCGGAGGAGATGTGAACTTTCGGAGGAAAGGCGTCTCATGGGAAAACATATTGATGGTGTTTGTTTCCATAGCACTGGAGGTGGCATTAAACATACTCAGAGGAGATGTGGACTTTTGGAGGAAAGGTGTCTCGTGTGCAACACTAGAGGAGGCATTAGACACTTGGAGGAGATGTGGAATTTTGAAAGAAATGTGTCTCATTGTTTAGGGGAGGTGGGAATACTCATGTTGTGAAGACAACTTTAGGATTTGTGATTGCGGTCAAGAGATCCACTGATGTGATCAATTTGGTGTCTTGAGCGAGCGAGGAGGATTGGTGAAGGCGCTTCATCAAAGTCTCTAGAGGGCTGGGTTAATTATAGCTACAGTTGGATTGATTTAATCTTAAGATGCAATGTTGATACGTATATATGTATATATATGTCTAATATATATATATATATATATATATATATATATATATATATATATATATATATATATATATATATATATATATATATATATATATATATATATATATATATATATATATATATCACTAATAGTGTTTAATCATATAGACATGTCTCCTACTCTTATATTTATAAGAGTTTGGGATTTGCATTTGAAACATATCAATAAGAATGACACTATTATTACATTTGCAGAGATCCTAGAAAACAACAATTACATTGAAAAATATGAATCTATTTTAGATTAACAAATAAATAGTTAGGTTGAAGTTAGTTTGTTGGAAGTTACATTCCTGTAGATGGTTATTCACGGGAATAAAGGCTTATAAAGCTAGGAGTATTACATTGTAAAAGACGTCACACTATAATTGGAACATTGTAGAGCACTCTATTTCTTTACTCTAGTTTTCACAATAACTTTAAACGCCACCTATGATAGTACAACCAAGGTCTGTGATGATAACCCCTCAATTCCCCAATGCCCAACAATTATTTATATCAAATTCCTTGCAGAAAGACATCCAATCAGCTTGTCAATTGCAGACAATCACCCAACAATCATGACACATTCACCGTTATCAAGAATGGCTCAAAGTGTAAGCAAAGACATGGTGTGCAGCCATGAAATTTCTTCAAAACTCTCAAGACCAACTTCTCCACAAAACAAAAGATATCAAAAAATGAATTCATTTGCAACAACCATAAATTTTATAATAATAAAACAAATCTTCCTGATCACTCCAACAGTTAGCTTCATGAAGACCCTTTTCACTTAAATGCCCTTTGCTTTATACACATATATTTGAATGATATAATTTATTAACTCCCTTTGGCTCCAAAAACAACCTTTTCATCTACATCATCATATTTTGACACAGAAGGTCATTGTTTCCTGTGCCCAAGATCTAGAAGTTTTCAACTCAATTCCAATGAGCTATGACACTAAGGTGACCAATATACAATATTAAGGTGACCAATATACAATATTAACAAAAATAGCAATCTTATCGTATTTAACTAAATAATAATCTTAATTCACCCGTCTTGCAAAAATAATTGAAGAAGCATAAAAATCGAAATCTGATAGCACATGAATGATCCTGATAAAGAAAGAGAATGAATGAACTTGATGGGGTGACTTACTAAAAATATATGCTCCCTCAGATTCTTGGGGCCCAAATCAGAAGCCAAAAATAAAAACTGAGAGCATCATTTAACTCCTCTAGTTCATCCGAGCTCATCGAAACCATCAATTGACTTATTACAAATAGTAAATCCCATCAAACAGAGCCCGAACCCTCAAGGGGATCCTCTAATCACCAATATTAGCCTAGAAGGACCCTATAATAGTCTAAATCCCACTGTCATGGTCATGCTATTAGCGGGACATAACAATCAAGAATATGATTAAAATTTAAAATAAATTTTAGTTGAATATTGAAATCTATTAATGGAAGCCTTCACTGGTTCTTGACAAGTATATATGATGGATGAAGGAACCTCTTGATAAATATAGCAATTTATATTCATAAGACCAAACAAGTTTAGTCTGAAATACAAATGGTCGATAAGTGTCATATATGATGAAGTTAATTATATCCAGCTCTTATGTGGCTTACCTATCAGCAATGACAAGTCGATGATCTAAAGAACACAAGATATGCTTCTTAAGGAACTGTAAATATTGACTAATCAAGTACTTAAATTGAATATTGACCAAGACCCAGCTCCAGATCTAGTTTGCAGGTCTGATTCAAGTCCCTTATGACTTGTACAGCACCTTGTATGCAATTAATAGATGGTACAACGCTTCTTCTGCCCTTCATGAGTTTGTAGGATCTGAAACACTAGTTTACAGGCTAATAAACTGCTCACTGAAGTATTCCGGGCAGGTACGACCCCCTTTGTGGTTGTCTCAGATTTGTATGGTGGGCTGGAAGTGGTTGGCTCTGATCATACACAGCTCTCCTAAACAGAGACAAATTGTTTACCAGCTATCTATTTTCAAACTCAGCCCTTCTTTTTTCAAATTAAACTCCCAGGAAGCTTACAATCTCTTTCAAATGCAACAACAAACACCTCAGAAATTGATTTTATCTTAACCTCCACAAATTTGGATCCCAAGACTGTATCTTCCAACGTTAGCATAGAGGGTCTACGTCCTCCAAGCCCGAGAGAGAAAATCTCCAATAATTTGCTAATTTCATCAATTACCCAAGTATGCTGAAAAGAGAGCACTTACATTCCTTTTTATACACTTTCTCATGGGCTCACTCTCTTGCTTCGTCAATGTGAGATAAAAAAACATAACATTGTTTCTTCCCCCTATTTTCTTGTGGCTCCTAATTTTCTGCAAGTGCCTTTTCTTTGATATTTCCCCTTGTACCTTTTATATCTCCAATGTGTTAAAAATAAAAGAAGGGGGATCATTTAATTTATATTTCCCACAAACTATAAATAATGCATTAATAGAGTTAAATAATTAAATTTAACTTTATAAAATAACTTTATTAATGCATGATGAGTTATCTTGATGATAAATAATTTATACTGTTGGTATAGAATAATTTATCATTCATGCCTCTTCCCTTGGAGTCTAAAAATACCAGATTGACTTACTATTAATAATGAGTGTGCCCAAAACTGCCTCAGATCAAATCAGAATGAACTTTAACAAGAACTACCTAAGCCAAATGGCCTCTGAGTACTTTTCACGTCTTGGTTAGCCTACAGGGCCAATGGGAAATATGCTAATGGCAACAATGTGTGGTGAACTCTAGAAAGGGGACATTAAACATCACAACATTCATTCTACTTAACGTGAGTTCGTATTGGCATTATTAAAATTTCAATAACTAGATAGGAATGGTACTTGTGCTTTGAGAGGGTTCTCTTCTACTTATACCATGAGTTAATCATTCTTCAGCACGATGGTTTATTTTCCACATGCTCATACTAGTTGGGTGTTTATAACTATGTCTCAATGGAGTCAAACATTTAGTTGGGAGGTGAATTATGGTAGATGAGCTTTCTTGGGAAGATCATAGAAGCTATGCTGCAGAAAGTCTTCTTTTTCCAAGGCGGTGGCATCTAGGAGGTCTTGGAAATGCTTGAGAATGGTTTCATTGAAGGTGCCATCCATGAAAAGGTCAATATAGATATCTCCTCCATGTTTTTTTTTGAATGTCTTTTTCCTCACAGACCATAAGCAACCAACAAAAGCTATGGGTTTTTACCACATCTGGGAGGGAAATAGGGAAGACATGGAAGCAGCGATAGATAACATGGTTCTTGTAAGCCTTAACTCTCTTCCATTCACCAGGTTGGAATTTTGGGGACTTGCCACAATTGTAACGGTTTGTGGAATTGAAATTGGGTCGATGGCATTGGAAAATGAAGTATCAAGGATCCAGGGATTTTTCAAAGGTGTGGCAACTTCTACAATGCTTCAATGGATGTATGGGCTCTTTGTGCACCCAAGAAGAGTGCCCTTTTTTAGGAACGGTTCTATTTGTTAAAAGTGGTCCAGGCCATTAAATTTCTTTACCGTAGGGTGGGTTTAGTAAATCAGGGAGATGGTACCTTTGGCCAAATTTTATCGACCCAGATAACATGTGAGGGTAGTATGTTAGAAATTTTTTCATATTAATAGTACATAGTCTCTCAGTCTTTATTTTGTATGGTCTGAACAAATATGGCTTGCTCTATGCCATTTTCTCTGTTTTTTGTTATTGGCTCAAGGGCTGTCTCACGGGCCATTCTTATGAACATTTTGGTTAATGCAAAATTTGAATGTATTGTGCTTTATGTCAAGGCAACACTTCTCTGTATGTTCTATCCTTTTTTAAATACAATGGGATAGGGGTGCCTTACCCCTTTATTGACTTACCGCAAAATGATCAACACACAAAGGTTAGCTTTGTTCTTTTTTAAGGCTCAATTTGACTGACACCTAATGTGCCACTACCAAAGTTTCTTTTGATATGGTCCACATTGGTTATAGTCTTTTGAACGTCTTAGCTGAAAATAGAAATCACAATTCGTGCCGTATAGCATTTTTGACAAGTACAAACTTTGGCATCCTCTTCCATGTCAGGATGCTGACCTCAAAAAGACGATATGTGTTTCTTAGCGAACAGGAAAATGAGTTTTCTCAAAGGATTTAGTTCTTAATTCTAAAAGTATTAGGAGCATACTACTCTCAGCTCTGCATATATATTTTCGTATAACAGTTTGTGCTTTTCTCCTGTCAAAGCATTTTTGTGCATCTAATTGTGGCTGTTACTTCATGCTAAGGTCCTGTGTTATGATTTGGATGTCAAGCAGGGATGAAATTGTTATTTGGGCAAGGAAAAAGACTGGAGTACCTACTGTGAGGCTCTCTTCTAGCTCCGAGGCTGAAGAATTTTCGAAAAGAAATCAAACCTTGGCAGTAGGATTGTTTGAAAAATTTGAGGTGATTTTTTTTATTGAACGATAACTTTCTGATTGTTGCATACTTCAAAGATCATTAGTTTAGAATACAGCTAATTTTATCATTTTGCGTTTGCATGGTCATTTCATCACATCAAAGTGCTACACATTTACTAGCATGCACATGGTATGGTCAAGAGATACCCCTTTCATAACAGAGGTGTCTGAATTTTTGCAGTGAATTTGATTATTTTAATTTACTTATTTATCTCAACAATCAACTAGGAAAATTGAACGGCATCAAATTCTCCTCTCACCTCATCTAACAAATCCACTAGTCAAATTGGATATGAACTGAATCCAACCCAACCCACAAGCACAAACAAAAAGTGCATTCCTACTTGAACAATAAAAACAAGAACATTAGCAAGAGAAATAGATTTAGGAAGCCGGGGAGCCAATTTCAACGTGAAAGTGAGAGTTACAGATGCCCGTATCTACCTACAAAGGGATGTGATTGTTAAATTACAGGGAGGCAATTTTACTCTCACTTTGCTTTGTTTTTCTGGTGGTCTCTCTCTAAATTTCAGTCAGCAGGAGACGGGGGGAGACTAGGAGGTCTCGGTAGTGGTATGATAATTTTCAAAAATAGGAGACATGGGGGGTTGGGTACTTGCAGATGGCAATTATTTTTTAATATAATTTAGTAATTTACAAGAAACATCATAACACAGAGCTTTGAAAGCAGAAAACAAGAACAATGGAAAGCTTTGAGTATGAGCATTAAAAATTTAAAACAATTGAATCAAAAGATGATATATTATATAGTCTACTGTCTAATAGTAATGTCATTTACTCATTTAATATTGTTTCGTGGAGGGTCAAACAGTTCAAAACTCACACTGCATATATAATTTCTGAGTATCACATTAGTATATGATCATATCAGATTATGATTTACCACTACATATTAAAATTTGAAATTCAAAAACATATTGTTTGCGGATATGCTAACAAAAAACCCAGAATTGTAAACAAAAATAAAAAATCCATCTAGTATCATCTACTCCACATTGTCAGTCCAAATGCGAAGTCGTCAGGCCTAAAATGATTTTCAAAAGCTAAAAAATAAAATATTTTGTTTTTAATGTCTTTTTTTTCCTCTGGAGACATGTGGGAGACTTCAAATTTTTTGGTGGGAGACTAATACTTTGGGAGACTTTGTGTTGAAGCCTTCACTCACTTTTGAAGACTCTGGGGTTGTGCACGGTTTTGGAGGTGCATTTCTGTCTATGAGACCCGTCTTGGATGGGGGGTTACATCTCTCCTGTTAACTATGCTAAACTTATATAAAAATATTTTCAAGGGTAGAGCATTAAAATTTTAAACATTGTGGATGTGATGACAGAAGAAATCATTCTTCAATAGGGCAGTCAGAAGCTGCTGAAATTGGAATCATTATAGTTCCAAGATACACTCCTGCTATGGTTTTTGACTGAAATCACTAAGAGTATTAGAAGGAACAGTTATGTTTTTTAAAACAGAAGCACGTATTGTTTGTCATGAAAAATTTGTGGGCTTGTACACTCATCCACTATGTTTAAGGTGTGCAAATGTATCCTTTCATAAAGGGAAGATCTATTAAGCTTAGAAGGCATATAGGATTGCTTAATTGTCTAGATCCTCTCTAAGTGTTTGCTTGCTTTGGTATTCTTTCTATCTGAAAATCCACTGCAAACTATCCCTATAGATGAAGGCTCGATGCATTAGGGCTTTCTTCTAGGGGTGAATACATATATTAACAGTCGGTAGTTGGGTGACGTGTCAACCAAAGGATACATAGATAATTTTTAACTTTAACTTCTAAAAATTAGTTAATGATGTGATTGTAAAATTTGTTATGCCTAATGACATTGCTTTCATTCTCACACATTCCTCTAATTCTAAGAAAGTTTTCAGAAACTGATGGCCATTTCTACTTCTACGTGACCGCAACATGAAGACAATCATAGTTATAGTGAGGCTTCTTTGTGGGAGCAACTTATTTTATTTTTAAATTTAGAGGAGAGTACACGTTCCTTTCATTTGTCTGTAATTCTAATCATATCTACTTAATTGATTACTAATTTTTCTTTTTGGGACGAATCAATCCATGTATTATCAATGGCAATGACATGCAAATGTCTAGTTTGAGATGAGGCAAGAAAAAAAATCCAAAATATGTTACAAATAGTGACTATTATTAACAAAGGAAAACATGTGAAGTTGATTCCATGGAAAACAAAGTCTGCTCATGTGGATTGAACATTAATATGAAACATGCTGCTAGAATTTTCGCATGGCAGAGTTATTTGATGATTATGTAGAGTAAGGAATCTTTATGCAATAATTCCAAAGATAGTGAAGGAGTAGAAGAGCTACTGTTCTCTATGGGTCTATGGTTTGGGGCCCATCGCTTCTTGGTTCTGATTGGGCCTCAATCGAGCAGATTCAAACTTTATTTTTGAGACGCATCATTAGATGTCACAAGTTTATTCCTCATAGTATCATTCTTGTGGAGCTTGGTGCTCATTTGTTCAGTCTTGTGGCCATTTTTCATTTGGTTTGGTTCCTCCATCGTCTTCATGGCTTTGCAGATCATGTTGGTGATTGTGATCGGTGCGCCTATTTAGCTTTTTGTTTGTCTGTTTCTACTGCGAGTGCTGAGTCTGGTTCTTGCGCACATTGCTGGTATGCACAGGCCTCTTCTTTACTCGGTTCGATTGGGATTGATATTGGCCGCCTCCCCCTCGCTGGATGCCCCGATTCATCTCCTCCCATCTCGGTAGGAATTGAATGAGCATGTCAGGCTTGACATCTACAAACAGTACATTGCCACTACCTAGGTTAATCCTCCTGGTGGGTTACACCCACGGATGTCCTTTTAGGCGAAGCACTTTTTGGAGATGTTTGATGGTATTATTGTTTGTCATAGCTACCTTTCCCGGAGGTGGTCTCATGCCTTGCGTATCTCTTTGGGATCTTTTAGAGTTGGGTCTCACCATCTTCAGGTCCATATTGACCATCATATTGATAGTGGTGAACAAATCTATAGGCTTTGTACTTCGGGTGAGGTGGAAACTGAGACACACTTCATTTTCTGTTGCTCCATTTATTATGAGATCAGAGGGAGATTTTTTTGCTTGTTTCGGGATTGCTTCTCTCTTTATGATTTTTCAGCTTCTGTGATCATCACTGTCTTGCACTTTATCTTCGAGAGACCACTATGCTCCGTGATAGCACGATCCAGTCACTGCTTTTGCATCGACACTTGTCTACTCAACTCATTACTGCTTTCTTCACACCATCATCTCCTTTGTGTGGGGTGAAAAGGCCTTCTAGCTCCACTAGATCTATCAGGCATTCCAGATGCGTTGGATCTCGGACCAACTATTTGCACCAGCGACACTCCTCTGTGAGTGGCCACATACAAGATAGGGCCTTTACTCATTGGCATACATATCATTCAATGATTAACTTCTTTTCGCCTGGAAAGGACTCCTAGTCTCTTTCTTGGCCTCCTCTCTGGTTCTTGGTTTGCTCTCTTGTTGTAATTGTATTTATTTTTGGAACCTTTGTGTGTTCTTGCTGTTGTCAACCTCATTGTTGTAATTTTTCAGTCCCATAGACATTCTATTGGTCTTTTGTTGGACATTAATATCATTATCTTATCTTAGAATTGAAAATTGCTTTTTAGGTACTCAGTGAATTCAATTTTCTCATTATCTTTTTATTGGTGTGTAATTTCTTTTGATTGGAGCTTTGAACTAGTGGGATCATCGTAGTGGGATCCCATCCTCGTGGTTACATTTGTGCTGCTAAGTCATTAATGCCTCCTAGATCTATCCTTATTAGCTATCTTGCCTCTAAATTCTCCCTCTCTCTGAATACACCTTATGGCTTCCCATCCTTCCTCCATTTGTAGTATCACACCCTCCTTATATCTCCCTGCGTGAATACTGCCTCTGTCAATGTCCATCCTTATCTCTCCAATCATTTATTGTCACCTTATGCCTGTTTACCGTACTGGGTAAAGAAATCAATGCATACAAACAATGGATCAGAATAGCAGAATTTCTTATATTATTTGCATACGCCAAAGATGTTACATCTAGATGATGATAAGATGCTTTACAACGATCCTGGAGGGGGTATATATACGTCTTGAGGAACCTTCCCGAAGGTGTCTGTCGGCCACATACAACATGTTGGCTACACAAATGGGAACCTTCCCGAAACACACATCTTGATACACAAGAACCTTCCCGATACCGACGACATACATCTTGATACACACCCTGTCGGCCAATACCGACGACATACATCCTGATACCGATGACATACATCTTGATACTGATGGCATACATCCTGATACCATAAAGCTTTTAAAGACGTACAGTGATCATGCTTGTGCTGCCGTACTTGGAGGACTCTGTAATGCCGTGCGATGTTCAATGACAATGCCTCCATCCTCCCTTCTCTCTCCTTAGACTTTCCTTATTAGTGCAAGACAATGTGCAAGCTCCAATGTCAGCACTCATAGGCACAAGTTCATCACTTCGAAGGTGCGCAGGACCAAACTCCATCCTCCTATCCATTGAGTCGGTCAAACTCCACGCTGGCTCCCTCAGATTGTGTAGCTTGTATGGGCATGAATATCTCCTTTGTTCACCTGCAGAATGCATGTGTGGTGATTCGAACATGTATTGTTGTGTCAACACGACTTTGCAATGACGTTATTTTTCGGTGCACTGCGGGGTTAACCCCTTAGGATCCTTTTCTAGAGAGTAAGGAATTTTATTGTAATAATTTGGGCTGTTGCAGACAAAAAATATTTTTTATATGGTCCAATCACAAATGACTAGCTAATTGATGTAGTATTTGCAAGAATGTTCTCTCTAATTTGTTAATTTTGCAGCTCATAAATCGTCCAACTCCACCTTTTTTAATTTGAATTTAGTTCCACATGTGCATTGGGCCCTTAGTAGTGCTAGTATTAGTCTTGTTCTTCATTTTGCCTTCGTGCCTTTCTCCTTTTTAGCTTTGATTTGTCAATTGAAGGATTATGCATGGGGAGTTACTCTTTTTGCTTAGGTAAATAGGCTTGTTAATTTTTAGGAAGTGGTTCACTCTTCCAGAATACGATGTCCCTTAGTTTAGAAGCTAAGACTTTGCAGAGTTCACTACTGCATCAGATTTCTAAATTAGAGAAACCAAATTGCTCCACCATTTCACATTGTGCTGCACTAGTCTAGCGTCTGCATCAACACATACTTAAACACATGCTGGAATGCAATATATGTCCCACCTTTCCACTGTAGCACAACCAAATAGACTGTGCACTCTAAATACTTTGCTTTTCGTTTTGCTTGGATGCTTTTCAAAGTCTTTCTTCAAAATATTAATGGATGTCTTGCTTCATTTTGGCTCTCTTCTCTTGTATAGTATCTTGTTGTCAATCAATTTAATGCTTAGTTTGGATAACTTTCTCTTTGGTTTCTAGTTTCTCCTTGACCTTATTGTCTCCCTTTCTATTCAAGGAACATGCTAGTTCTTATTACCCTTGGAAGTTTTGGCTTGTAATGACCTTAGCCAAGTCATGGATGAAATAAGGATCATTTGTGCATCCAATGAGTGTATTTAGGAGGCTTGATGATGTGTGTGTGATTCATTGCCTAAAATGGGCAAAATGTTGTCAATAGGTGGCAAAAAGTTGCTAAGAAGGCCAAATTTGCAATAGTGTGTGTAAGGATCCAAATATGCTCAAAATGAGTCTAATTAGCGTTAGACATGTTTTAGATGTCATTCTAGGACATTGTGCACAAGTTGGAGTCTAGTTAACATTAGGGCAGGCAAAAATGAAAATATTGTCATGACAACTTTTGCAAGAATGTGCCAAATTAGTTATAGGCACTATAGATCAGTTGAGACAGTTGAAGGTGGTTAATATATGACCTTTCAAACGGATTTTGCTAGGTTGGAAGGCAATTTGTTGAACAAGTGATTTAAATAGAAGCCAGTCTTTGGACAATTGATTACAATGAAGCCTTTGTGTGAGCAAAGCCACTTCCATAGATTGAGATTGCCTTCTTTTCATCTTGTATAGTTAGTTTAGCTTATTTTCTTCCATTTCCAATTTTGGTACGGTGTTGTAAATAGTTTTGTTTGAGCAGATAAAATTACAGCCCTACTAGATTGTTCACTGCCAGTTTCAGGGTTTAGGTTCTTCAAATAGCTCTAACTAGCAATCTAACTATGGGATTCCTATGGTCCTTGGAGGATTGAAAATAGAGTCATTGTACATTATGCTCCCTTTTGTATAGGTCTAGAAAATGCAATGCTATTTTTGCATTGATGCCTTGGGCGAGCATAGTGGAAGCTTGACTGAGAGCATAGAGGGGCTGTTTGGAGTCTAGATAGACCTTGGGTGTGATACCAAAGTTGGTTGAATCCATTTGTGGAGGATTTCCTTTGAAACATTGAGTTTACTTCATTTCCCTTGTAATTTGGCCCTCATTGGGTAAGGTATTGTACGGATAGGGTGGAGGTGTAAAGCCCTAGAAATCTTTAAGCTCTCCAAAAAGAGTATCAGCAATGGGGACTAGTTTATAGCCTCATTTGGGAAGTTTTTAAAGGGATTAGGCAAAATCTCAATTAGGAGGGCCTAATTTGACCTAATAGGTGTAAAAGTCCAAAAAATTAGGAAACTTGGAGATCAGTTAGAAAGTAAGCCAAGATCATTCAAAGTGGGATCAATTATGATGGAAATGGTAGGATTAGAAGCCAAATACCCCTACAAGGTGTTGGTGAGTGATCAAGACAACTATGGAGTGGACTTACTTCAGTGAGTTAAAGAAAATTAACAAGGTTGAATTGGTAGAGAGACTCTAGAGTGTGTGGGAAAGAAGATTGGGTTTCCCAAGGGAGTAGGGTTGAGGAGAAAGAAAACCCTAGAAGGTCTACGAGAGGCCTAGGTGAGTAGTTCAAAGGAACTTAGTGTAGGAGTCTGCCTATCAAATTGGTATCATTGCCCTAAAGACTTGGGCTAGTTGGGTATATGTTAGAGCTAGAATCAATAGGTGAAACCAATATGGTGACAAATGTGGAGTTGACCAAAATCGTCCAAGAATAGGAGGTGGAAAATAGACTCAAGGAAAAGTTGGCAAAGATTGAAAGCAAATTGGGTGAAGTTCAAGTGAAGATTGATAAAGACAGCGACAAGGTGAAAGAAACAAAAGATAAAGGTAAAGAAACTGTAGAAGAAGAAAACGATTTTGAACCAGACCCTAGGTTGCTTGAAGAACCTTTCTTAAAGGCTTTGAAAGCATTAGGTGGTAAGGTTTTGGAGGGGATAGCTTGTTCAGTGGCAAGATGGAGCCATAATTAGTGATAAAATGGATAGAGGGTCTACGAAACCATTTTGTGTGTGAGGGTGTTATTGAAGCTCAAAATGTTAAGGTTGCCAAGTCTAGGATGAGAGGAGCTACATTGACCTGGTGAAACTTTGTGCATTTAGAAAGAGAGAAAGAGGGTAAGAACTAGATAGCAACATAGAAGGATATGGTGAACAAAATTAAGGAGAGCTAGCTACCTGATGATTATGAAATCCAACCTCATAGAAAGAGGCAAAATTTGAGACAAAGGGACTTGGACATGAATTCTTACACAGATTAATTTCACAAATAATGTTTGAGGTCTAAAGTAGTGGAGGATGAAAGCATTAAAGTTGAAAGGTGTCTGAATGGGCTAAGGTGGAATATTTAGGAGGAGATATGCTTGTTAAGCCCCACAACAGTCCATAAATGTTATCAACTTGCCCTGAAAGTGGAAGAAAGTTGTAAGAAGAAGCATGGGTCAAGTAGTAGAGGCAGGGGAAGAGGTAGAGACAATAGAGGACATAGAGGAAGCTATGGTGGAAGGGGTATTAATCAAAGACCCCAAGGTGAGTCTAAAGTGACAGAGTAGTGTGGAGAATCAAGTGGCAGAGGTGGTTATAGCAGAGGAAGAGGTCCTAATAGCAGTAGCAACAGAGGTAGATCAAGTGGGCTTGGTAGAGGATCATATTTTGCCAACATGAAATGTTTTAACTGCAACCAATTGGGGCAGCCTGCTTATAGGTGTCTGAAAAAGGTTCTTCTTCCTTAAGTGTTAAAAGGGTCAATTATTCGCATGAAGACACTACAAGTGTCAAATTCCCTGAGTTGAATCTGGACTTAGAAGTTGGTGAATTTGGTCTTAGACGTTGGTGACAATTTGATGATTAGAAGAATCCTTATCAAGGAGCCAGCCAAGGAGTAACCAAAGCAAAGGAGATCATTGTTTAAGGTCAAGTCCAAAATCCTAGGAAAGGTATGTAGAGTTATTATTGATTTAGACTCCACTGTTAACATTATTTCAGAGGGAGCAATAAATAAGTTGGGTTAGCTAGAATACCTCATAGTAGTCCTTATAGAGTTATATGGTTAAAGAAGAGGCAACATGTATTGGTTAATGAACAAGCATGGGTGGAGTTTGCAATATGTGGTTATAAAGACAATATTCTATGTGATGTATTGCCTATGAATGCATGCTATTTTCTCTTGGGCAAGCCATGGCAATTTGATGGAAAGACCATACACAATGGTGAAAATAATTCTTATTCCTTTCAAAAGGATGGAGTGACATATAAGATCCGATCTTTGGTTGATGGAGTGGAGGCTAAGTCTATTGGTCCCAATGTATTAATGGTGGGTGGGTGGGAGTTTTTGAACACTCTTAAGAAGGAAGGTGGAGAAGGATTTTCTTTTATGGTAAAGCCTAGTGAAGAGGGAAAGACTAAGAAAGCAGAGATACTTGCAGAGGTACAAGATCTATTAGATCAATTCAAAGATATTGTGAGTTATGGAACCCTTGCAACTCTACCACCACAAAAACCAGTAAGTCAAATTTATTTTATTCCAGGAGCTTCATTGCCAAACAAGTCATCTTACAAAATGACCCCTGAACAGAACAAGGAAGTATCTAAGCAGGTACAAGAACTTCTTGACAGTGGGTTAATGAGGAAAAGTACAAGTCCATGTGCAGTTCCAATGGTATTTGCACCTAAGAAAGGAGGGTCATGGAGGCTTTGCATTGATTCAAGGGCTATTAACAAGATCATAATCATGTATAGATTTCCTATCCCAAGAATTAAAGATTTGATGGATTGTTTAGGAGGGTCTAGGTATTTCACTAAGATAGATTTAAAGAATGGGTACTATCAAGTAAGGATAAAAGAGGGAGATGAATGGAAAACAACCTTTACAACCACAAAAGGCCTCTATGAGTGGCTTGTTATGCTATTTGGGCTTACCAATGCCCCTAGCACCTTCATGAGGCTGATGAATGAGGTGTTAAAGGATTTCATAGGATGGTTTGCAGTTGTTTACCTTGATAACATACTCATATTCAATAAGACAAAGGAAAAACACCTTGAACATTTAGGGATTGTGTTAAAGAGGTTGCATGAGGAGAAGTTGACTATTAACCTAGAATAGTGTGAATTTATGAAGCAAGAACTTGTTTATCTTGGTTTTGTGACTTCACAAGGTGACTTGAAGATGGACCCTAGCAAAGTGAAAGCCATAGTCAATTGGCCTACTCCCAAAACAAGTATTGAGGTAAGAAGGTTCCATGGACTTGCTCAATTTTACAGAAATTTTAGTGAAATTTGTGCTCCTATACTAGATACAATTAAGGGTGGTGCAGAAACCAAGTTTCGGTGGACAAAGGAGACAAATAGGGGGTTTAAATTGTTAAAAAAAAAAGTAGTCTCTCAACCTATATTGGTGTTGCCAAGTTTTGAAAAACTTTTCACCTTGGAATATGATGCAAGCGATACAGCAGTATGCTGTCCTAAGTCAGGATAATAGACCAGTGACCTTCTATAGTGAAAAGTTAAATGAGGCTAAAAAGAGGTACTCCTCATCTTATTTGGAGCTCTATGCACTAGTCCAAGCACTTAGAAAAGGGAGACATTATCTACTGCCAAAGGAATTTGTTGTGTATATAGACAACCAAGTATTAAGTTTCATTAATTCACAAGATAAGCTAAGCCACAGGCACATCAAATGGATGGAGTTTTTGCAAGCATACACCTTTACTATAAAGCATAAAACGGGTCAATGTAACAAAGTTGTTGATGCCTTGAATAGGAGGCTTCTCACAGTTCAAGAAGTGCAATTGAAGAGCGTAGAAGTTGAGAGTTTTAGAGACCTTTTGAAAGAAGATGAATATTTTGAAGATTCCTATAAGGTATGTAAGGATTTCTTTAACCATTTCCATAGTCAATAAGCAAACTTTACCTTGCAAGATGGGCTTTTGTTTAAAGGTGGGCAATTGTGTGTGCCAAAAGGGTCAAAGAGGGAAAAACTAATTCAAGAAAAGCATAATGGAAGCCTATGTGGACAGTTTGGTTTGAATAAGACCCTAGAACTGGCTTAAAGGTTCTACTATTGGCCTAAAATGCACAAGGATGGTAGGAGGTATGTGGAGCAATGCATTATATGTCAGAAGGCTAAAGGAATTGCATCAAATGCAAATCCTACCAATGATTGCCAATTCTCGATAGGCAATGGGAAAATCTAAGCATGGAATTCATTGTTGGGTTGCCAAAAACTAAGACTAGATTTGATAGCATAGATGTAGTTGTCGACAGGTTTAGTAAGATGAGTCACTTCATTTCTTGTAAAGTGACACATGATTCCAGTCATAGTGCACATTTGTTTTTCAAGGAGGTGATCAGGATTCATGGCCTACCTATCAGTATAGTATTAGATAGGGATGCAAAATTCATGGGACACTTTTGGAAAACCCTTTGGAAAAGATTGGGTACAAATTTCTTTTGGTTTTGCTTACCATCCTTAAACCAATGGGCAGATAGAGGTCGTTAATAGGACATTGGGCAACCTACTGAGGTGTTTGACTAAAAAATATGCACAAGTTTGGGATCAGGTACTTCCTCAGGCAGAATTTTCCTACAATGACAGTGTAAACAGAACCACATAGAATAGTCCATTTGAAATTGTATATGGAATGTATCCTAGAGGTGTATGTGAACTTATAAATCTTGGAATGAGAGGAGGAAAGAAGTTCAATTTGATGTTGGAGACTTAGTCATGGCTCACTTGAACAAGGCTAGTTTAAAAAGGAGTACCAATCAAGCTGCAAATGAGAAGGATAGGCCCTTGCAAGGTACTAGCCAAGTATGTTATGAATGTTTGTAAGTTAGATTTACTAGAAGAATTAACACTTTCCCCTGTTTTCAATGTGCAAGATTTGGTCAAGTACAAAGGCCCCCTAACAGAGGAAGACAAACAAGTTCTTGAAGTTGCAGAGGTAGTCACTGACTTACCCTTACCTCCCAAAACCAACTCACAAGCAGAAAGGATTTTGGATTCAAGGGTAAATAAGAAGGCTAGGCATGGCACATATTTGGAGCATTTGGTTAAGTGGAAACAACTACCTAAAGTAGAGGTTACTTGCGTTACTGAGAGTGACTTTAAGAATCTTGGAATTGATGTTGCATTACCGTCCCCCGATGTGACTCTCTTTCCCATAGGGGGAGAATGGTGCAAAAGCACCTAGGATTTGAGTAATAACCCTTGGAAGTTTTGGCTTGTAAGGACCTTAGTTGGGTCATGGATGAAATAAGGATCATTTCTGGATCCAATGAGTGTTTTTAAGAGGTTTGATGATGTGTGTGTGAGTCATTGCCTAAAATGCTCAAAATGTTGTCAATAGATGGCTAAAAGTTGCTAGGAAGGCCACATTTGGCACATTGTATGTAAGGATCCAAAAATGCTCAAAACGAGTCAAATTAGTGTTAGACATCATTCTAGAGCATTCTGCACAAGTTGGAGTCTAGTTGACATTAGGGAAGGCAAAATTGAAAATGTTGTAAAAAAGTTGTCATGAGAACTTTTGTAGGAATGTGCAACTTTGTGCCAAATCAATTATAGGCACCATAGATAAGTTGAGACAGTTGAAGGAGGTCAATATAAGACCTTTCAAACAGATTTTTCCAGGTTGGAAGGCAAATTGTTGAACAAGCAATTTGGATCGAAGCTAGTTTTCTAGACAGTTGATCATAGTGAAGCTTTTGTATGGGCATATCCACTTCCATGGATTGAGATTTCCTTCTTTTCATCTTGTATAGTTAGTTTAGCTTATTTTCTTCCATTTCTAGTTTGGTGTGGTGCTATGAATAGTTTTGTTTGAGAAATAAATACAACTCTATTGGACTATTTACTGCTAGTTTTAGGGGTTGTGCGGTTTAAATGACTCTAACTTGAAATCTAACTGTGGGATTCCTATGGCCCTTGGAGGATTGAAAATAGAGTCACTATACATTATGCTCCCTTTTGTATAGGTCCAGAAAATGTAGTTTGCTATTTTTGCATTGATGCTCTAGGCAAACATAGTAGAAGCTTGGCAAGGAATGAAAGATGACAGTTTGATTTTACTTGCAGGGGTGGATTAAGGAATGCAAATTGAGAGCATGAAGGAGTTGTTTGGAGGCTAGAGAGACCTTGGGTGTGACACCAAAGTTGGTTGAATCCATTTGTTTCCTTTGAAACATTGAGTTTACTTCATTTCTTTGTAATTTGGCCCTCATTGGGTAAGGTACTGTATGGATAGGGTGGAGTTTAAAACCATAGAAATCTTTAAACTCTCCAAAAAGGGTATCAATAATGGTGACTAGTTTATAGCCTCATTTGGGAAGTTTTTGAGTGATTAGGCAAAAACTCAATTTGGAGGCCTAATTTGACCTAATAGGCCTTAAAGTCCCAAGAACTAGGAAACTTGGAGATCGATAAGAAAATAAGCCAAGATCATTCAAGAAGGGATCAATTGTGATGGAAATGGTAGGATTAGAAGCCAAATACCCCTGCAAGGTGTTGGTGAGTGATCAAGACAACTGTGGAGCGAACTTCAGTGAGTTTAAGAAAGCTAACAAGGTTGAATTGGTAGAGAGATTCTAGAGTGTGTGGGAAAGAAAATTGGATTTCCTAAGCAAGTAGGGTTGAGGAGAAAAAAACCCTGGAAGGTCTAGGAGAGGCCTAGGTGAGGAGTTCAAAGGAACCCAATATGGGAGTCTTCCTATCATCATTGTAGCCCAATGATCTGAAGTATGATTTATCATGAAGCAGGATATGTAACTCACTGCAAAGCTAAGATCAAGTTTAGTGGTAGTGAGATAGATCAAAGTGCTCACTAGTTTCTTGAATGAGGATTCATTCTTAACAGGAGAACCAAATTTGGTTGACAACTTTAGACCAAACACCATAGGTGTAGATGTAGCTTTACAGGTCTAGAATTTGTCTAGTAGAGCCCTGACATACTTAGATTGAGAGATGAAGATTCCATGAGACTGCTGCCAAACTTCAACACTTAAGCAATAGTGGAGAAACCCAAGGTTGGTCATGTCAAGTGGCTGGCATAAATTCTGTTTGATTCTTTGAATAAAAAATACCGAATTACCAATGATTGTTAAACGATCAACATATACAACTAGAAGGATGATATCATTGCTACTAGTCTTGATTTACAGATTTGAATCAGGAGTCCTTTGGAAACCTTGATTTGTGAGGTACTTATCAATTTTCATGCACCATGCTCGGGGAGCCTGTTTGAGTCCATAGAGTGCTTTCATTAGTTTGAGTACCTAGTGTTCTTTATTGGCGACCTTGAATCCATGAGGTTGCATCATGTCATACTCTTCATGTAGCTCACAATTGAGGAAGGCATTCTTTATGTCAATTTGATAGACCTTTTAGCCACATTTAGCTACCATCGATTCCTTCCCATTGGAAGCCTTTGGCAATGAGATGAGCCTTAGCTGAAGTAATCAATTTTGGAGACCCATTTGTATCCAATGGGTTTCTTCCCTGATGAAATACATGATAGAATCCATGTGTTATTTTTCAACAGACTATAATGCTTGTTGTTCATAACTTTTTCCCACCTACCCCTTTTGCCTCTGTGTGTTTAAGGCTCATACACTGTGTGAATATTTGCCATGAGAGAAAAATTGATAGGATCAATACGATTTCTCTTCTTCCAAGCAATTCTACTCTTGATGAGCTCATTGTCATAACAATCGCCAATCGTCTTAACCCACCATTTAGGCCGAGAAGTAGAAGTGACAACATTAGTAGCCAGAGCTGCAATAGGGTTAGGTTCATCAAATAGAAGATCAGATGAATAATAAGGAAAATTAGGTGTTATAACTACATGTGTAGGTGTTCTTGCAAAAGAAGGAACTAATGGAAATGCATGAATAGAAATAGGTGGAGCCCTCTCATCAGGTGGACCTAATGGAAGGCAGACACCCAAGTTTTGAGCCTTAAGAGGCTGATCCTTTCAATTCATAACTGGAGGAGAGAGCTCAAATGGTCCCCATTCCTTGTCAAAGACCACATCACGACTAAAGATGAGATGATTTGTCTTGATGTCAACAATCAGTAGGCTTTGTGATTATCATTATAGCCTACTAGCATGAATTTTTGGCTACTGGGCATCCAACTTGGTGTGCTTAGAATCAGGGATCTAGACAAAAGAAGTGGAGCCAAAATATTTGAGGTGATTAATTTTGGACTTACCATCTCCTTCGTAGTCTATTTCTTGATAGCTATGGTTGGAGAGTAGTTGAGAAGATAGATGGCAGTGTTGACTACTTCAACTCGAATTGTTTTGGAACACTCTTGTTTAAGCATAATCTGCTCAACAACAATGTTTTGCCAAGGTGTGTAGGGTGTTGTTAATTGATGCTTTATGCTATGTTGTTCACAAAAATGGGAGAAGACAGAGGAACAAAATTCTCCTCCACTATCAATTCTAAGAGTAACAATAAGTTGACCAAACTTTTTTTTTCTACAAATGCTTTGAACTTTTGAAACAAAATAAACACCTTTGATTTATGTTTAAGGAAATATACCCACAATTTATGATTGGAATCATCTATAAAAAGTAAAAAATACCCAGACCTAGTAAAATGAGGAGCAATCATAGATGTATAAATATTATCATGGACTAGTTGTAATGCATTAGAAGCTTTGTGTAACAACCACTTTTCTCGGGTCTTAACTTACAACTAACATATCGAAGAAATACAATTATTACTTCATTTTCATAGGAAGACAGTTATATCAGTTATGTTCATGTGAATGAGATTAACGGTTACAATCAGTTAAATGGAAATTTCTTAACTAACAATTGAAAACACCATCAATTAATTTACTATGGAAACTAAAATCTACACACCATGGAAATCGAAACCGAAATCAATCTAGGGATGCTTCTGCAAACACCCAGGTTAGTCCACAAATACCACTTAGGATCAAATGACAATTACCATCAAATACTACTATATCAATTACGGCATCAATTACCATTGAATCATTTAGGGCATCACATACCACTGTATCAATTAGGGCATCAATTACCATTTGATCATTTAGGGCATCACATACCACTGTATCAATTAGGGCAATAACATTCGGTTAGGAAAATATGCTCATATTCATTATTAAAAAAAATGAAGACAGAGATAACAATCCATCAGATAAACCTATCTCTTGCATATACTTATATTTCATGTTCAGTTGGAAGATCAACCGATTTAACTAGTTACCAATTATATTGACGAGAAATGTTGCTTTCAATAAAGGAAAATAATTGAAAAGATGATATAACTCAAACCATCTTATCTTCTACTTGAATAAGCATCATAAAAGTAAAATACTTGTTATCAATAAATGTTTGATTGCTTAACTTATCTTTGTCTGATGCACGTCTTGACATCTTGTGGAGAGGGGAAACATTGTCAGGGGCTTAACCTCCCAACCAAGGACCTTAGATTTATCCCCACATTTTCTCTAACTAGAAAGGCCCTCCCTACCCGGAATAGGCATGGAACACCTTGTCAGCCACTGAGCATTCTAGTATTTAATCACACCACTCGACTTGACAACAGAGAATGAATTGAACATGCATGAGCTACTATATGTTTTCTTTTAGGCAAAAATATTTAATGTATCACATTTGATTCTGTTTCATGTTCTTGCAGATTGTTCTCTCATCTCTTCACCCTCTTTCTTGGCCATATAGCCGGGTGAGTCCTAGGTATTTAGATCTTAGAGTAATCCAACTCCTTTTGCTGAACCTTAGCTGGGTTAAAAATATTACAAACTTCAGTATGTCATATCATAGTCTTTTAAGACTTGGAAATTGATCTTAATGGACTTGCAAGGAATGTAATTTGGTTTTGAAATCCATTAATAGAACAAAACGTATGAACATATCATGTACACTTGACCTTTACTCAACACGGAAAGGATGGACTTATCAATTATCTATTTCGATATTGCAAAGCTATGATAGTTTATGGAATTCATGGACACATTCCTACTACTATATATTCGAATGCAATTGTAATTTCTATAACAATTCTTAATTAGAAGAGCTGACCACATAACCTGGTCTGGAACTCGTGGCTTGGCTTATCTCTATGCAGCCGAGACGTGAGCAACCACTATGCAACACTCGGGGAAAGAATGAATACGGCTTGTCGCTGAATATACACAGAAAAAATGGAAAGGGAGAAACATGAGAGAGCAGAGGTATAACGAGAAAAATAATGATGTTTTGGTTCTTCGACTTGCATACATAAAAGAGGCATTCAAAAATAGCAAAGGCTTCTAAGAAGCCATAACTCTTGAGCAATTAAAAGAATTGTCTTCTTGAATCATTGATAACATATGCCAAGTGTACATTTTGGCCTCTTATAAGGAAAATAAATAAATATGGAAGGAAACTCAAAGGTTATAAATCAAAGGGATAATTTGTAAACATATATATTTACTTGCACATATATATTTTATTAAGATGGCATCATATTTAATGTTTATCCAAGCTTGTACCTATTAAGTATGTATATCTAAATGCATGTTTCACCTGGAAGATTATTTTATCTTCTTATCCACTCATGGTCTGCATTCATTTAAATGTACATATTTAAATAAATATTATCTTGTATAAAATAATAGCATGGTGTCACCTCATTTTTTTATATCTATGTGCACGCACATAAATATGTATTATGTTGAAGTGATGAGAATGTCAACCATAAACCATTAAAGATATATATTTTGATTAATATAAAATGTTTAATGTTTTAAAGATTATCTAATAGCTCATGCATGTCTAATGTGTGTATCCTGTTATGCAGTTGCTAGGTCCACAACCATGGTGATTCACGATTCATACCCATTTGCCTAGTGATGGTGATGCTCTTGTGCCCAATTCTTTTCTGACAATGCTTCCACCCCTTTGACATGCTCTCTACAAGGAAATTCTTTGCAGTTAAATCATATTACCATAACAAGTTATTAATCATAAATAATTATAACGGTTAACCGCCTTTTCGATTCTATGAATTCATGATAAATAATCAACTAGCATGTTATCTTCATATGAAATTATAACGACTAACCATCTTACCATTTCGCAGGATTATAACAAATTTAACTGTCAACTGACTTCATGTGAACCTCAACGGCTATATGAACATTTTAAATTGGGTTGAAAATTGGGATGTAACACTCTACTGGAGTTGCCATTTAAAAATGGAGTGCGGTATTGCTTCCCAACTTGACATGCTTTGCAAATTTTGAGATTCTCGTTTTGAAACTCTAATAATCCAATGGCAAGATCTTCTTGAACAAGTTGAGAGAGATAGTGCACATGTAAGTGTCCATACCATTAATGCTAGAGTGTACTGACAGAGGAGCTCTAGGCTGCCATAGCATGCTCCTGAGAATCACCAAAGTGAACAAGGTTGAGTCGACCATGATCTTCAAGAGCAATGACAACTCAATGATACTGCATTGATGTGAATTGAAGGTCATGTCTATCTGAGAAAAATGTCTCAGAGTTTGACTAGTTGAGAGAAGGTTGAGTTTCATTCTTGGAACATAGTACGCATTGAGGAAAAAAAGTTCTCTTTAGATTGAATCTGTATACTACACTTTTTGATAACAGTGCATTGTTCCACTCCAAAAATAATTGAATCTACCATGGTTGAAAACCTGTGAACCAATCCCGTTGATGAGTGAAGTGGCTGGAGGCACCGAAATAATTATACTAGGTAGAAGATTTAATTGGATCTATGTCTTTTAGCCACGAAGGTGTAAAAGGTAGACTCAATACTATAAGTGTGCTCTGCTACATTTGCTTTAGGTTGTGAAGCAGATTGCTTGGCTTGCACAACTAAGTGTTTATTATACTTGAACTTCAAATTTCCAAACTTATTGCAATTGTTCATTGAATGTTTTTCTTCTTCTGGCCTTCTGATAACTAAGAAGAGGGTTTTTGTTGAGAAGATTGAGAAAAGGGAGAGCTCTCTGAGAAAGATTGTTTGGGAAGATGAACTGGTATCATTGCTGAATTGTTGTTTCCATCGATCATGTTGTAAAATCGTAATGCAGAGATTGGAAAACATCACATCAACATCAGTGGAAACAATGTTGAGAGTCTTAACAGAGTGTTCATATGAAGATGAAAGACTGTTTAGGTTGATCACCACCATGTCTTTTTCTATTTTGTGTTCGATTGCTTCTAACTGATCTCAAATGTCCTTGATTTTATTGAGATGATCTTACAGAGACACCCGCTCCTCCATCATGATCGTTAAGAGCATGCTTTTTAAGAGCATTTAGCTATTATTAGAGGTTTCATGCAAACCTTTTAGATGGCTCTAAATTTCTCCAATTGTTTTGTCAAAAGGAACCTGCTGTAGCTGATCATCAATGACATAAAGTTTGATAAGCATAACAACTTTTCAGTTTTGCTCGTCAAATTTATCCTACTCTTTGCCTTCATCTGCAAGACAATTAGTCTTTCCCAAAACAAATTTATCAAGATATATGTATTCAAAGACTATCATCAAACACTATTTCTAGGTATTGTACTTTTTGCCGTTGAAATTTTGACTCCCCTCAAGTATAATATTCATCAGAGGTGCTATTGCAAAAAACTGAGGTCAAAGGTGGTTGATCGAATGGCAAGACAAGTATCGAGGCAAAATATGATCAACACATGAGATCATGGAGTGAATAAAATTGAGACAACAATTTTTTTGGGCTTGGATCCCAATGTAGGAGTTTTGATAGACCTAAATTTTTTTAGAGAAACCCCCAAAAAAGCTCTCCAAAACCCACAAAGAATTTGCAATCAAGAATTGAATCAGACTCAAACTTTGAGGGTTTGGAGGAACCCTAGTCGGTTGGAAGAAAAACGTTCTAGAAAAGCTTCAAAAACCAAATCAATGAGCTGCTCAAGGAAAAACTAAGGGTTTGTAAAACCTAGGTGACAAAAATAGGTACTTTGTTCACCATAGACTACTAAAGGAATGGCCAAAAAATGCAATCATGGGTTGTGGATTTTCAGAGAGTTGTGGATGAAGAATAGGCGTCTACAAAAACCATGCACAAACCCGTCACAGGCAAATAGAGAGGGCCCTAAGAATGGGAATCAATGGCCAGGCCAAATGTGTTATAGAGAAAGCCACAAAAATGGTTGTGCGAAGGCCACAAAAGATCATGTCTAATTGCAAACAGACGACCATGAACTTGGTCAATGGGCTTTTTTAGAGAAAAATAATGCCTTTCATAGAAGCAAAAGGGGCCGAAAATCCCATCAAGCAGTAGAAACATAGTTTGTAGACTTGGACGCAGAGAGCACTTGACAAGCTCAAAATTTACAACTTGGCAAAAGCTTTGAGAAAACCCGATAATTTAAAAAGAACTAAAAATTCAAATCTTTTAACCAGGTTTTTACTTGCATCAACGTTTTTACCCATGGTTTTTGTGTCTATAAAATGCGAGAGTTAAAACTTATGAGTAGTTGCCTAGCAAAAAAAATATAGAGTACTTGGCAGGTTGGTCAGAACTCAGAGAGTTTGCTAAGTTTGATAGGAAACATGTAATAAAATGTGGGTCTCCAAAAAACAAACAAACCATGAGCCAGAAAAATAAGCCACAAGTAGAAAGCCTTGGCTAGAATAGTTGCAAAAATGGTGTCAATAATGATGAAAAACCCTAGTTGGGTTTTGAAAAATCAAATTTCTGCAAAAATTTTCAAAATTTTAGAGCAATTAAGAAATACAAATTTTTGAGAAACAAATAATTTGGCTTTGATACCATATTACACAGGTAATTGGTAAAATATTGAATGAATGGATTAATGAATAAGCAAGATGCTCATTTATAGTTTACAAAGACAATGTTTCTGTTGGTGCTCAAAGTTGCATTCCCATTTTGAGTGCCCATTCCAAATTTTGAGTTGCTTTGAGCCCCTATGAATGCTTTTCATGCATATGTACCTGGCTGTAGATTTTAATGCCTAATAGTGTTTTATGTTTCTACCACCCTTCATTCAGCCTATCCATATGTTCTATGAAGATAAATTGACATTTTGAACCATTCGGTGAAGTCCCATTTTGAGCTGATGTCAGTTCTGCATTTTCTGCCCGAGTGTCAAACAGCGACACAGAGCCATGTTTGCATTTGAATATCTTTTACCTGGATAAGATTCATGACCTGCAACTTTGAGGATGTTCAGTATGTATATCAAAGAACCTATGTTCCAAGTTTCAAGTTATTTCGAATCCATTTAACTAGGTTTCGAACCCCTCAAAGTTGGTCAGTTATCTCTGTTACAAATTCGCATATTGTTCACAATTCCGAGTAGCCCTGTTTGACAAGCTATAACTTTTGACCAATTGACCCAAATGAAGAAATTCCTTTTGCACCATGTTCTAAGGGTTGGACACTTCATATGTTCTAGTTTTGAGGTCATGACGAATCTGTTTGATCAATTTGCTAGCATGATTAAAACCCAGTTTACATTGTTTTGTTATGGCTAAGGTATTCAGATTGATCCGTACCCCTGTTCGGAATGTTATAACTTTGATCTTGTGACTCGTAAGCCTAAACAGATTGTACCATCTTGTTGTGTCCTGAAAATCCTTGAAGTATACCAGTTCTCAAGTCATGATGAATCCATCTATGTACTTCTTTATGTCCGACCGTTTACCAAAAATCACTTTTTGACACATTTCCTAGTCAAACTTTCCAAGTGCCTATTTTTGAAAATTCGCCAAATGCGTCCTGTGATTCGTCATGAGCCCAAACCATAGAATTACATTCTCCTCATGGCAAAGAACTTATATCTAGGTTTTCAGAACCCCAAGTGATCAATAACTCAGTTTATAATGCCGAACCCGAGCCCAGTTTATGTTTTTTAACATTGTTTGCCTGCAAGATAATTGAAGTATCGATGTTTGGCAATTAAAATCTTTTGACTGAAGATTCATCATGGGCTGAAAATTTGCAGTATGATAGAGCATGCAGGATGGAACACTCATGCCGATTTTCATGGCCTAGTTACTTGATTAAGTTAGTTTTTATGGCCAGCTGGCGGGCCTCTAGACACAAATTTCACAATGGTGCGGAGATGATTAAAATAGAATTTTAAAGTGATGTTCTAGTGATTATTTTAATTCCAATCATTGCAATGCTTCACCATATTCTTTGCCATTATCTTAATTCACTAAATGAGTGAGATTGGACGTTTTCTAAGGGATAAATGAATTAAATAAATGCAGAGGGCTATTTGTTTTGATGATATAATGTTTTATAATAATAAAAAAACAAAGCAAATGTGAGAGGCAGCATGCAAATTTTTCCATTGAATAATTATTTTTCTTGAGTATCTACTTTATTTGTGGAAACCATTATGTGCATAGTCTGCACCAATATTGGTTGTTTATTCAGCGTACAAAGCTTTTAAAGCTTCTCATGTTCTGAGGGAGAGCCTTACAAGGTTCAAACAGCCCCCTTTCAAGTTTACCCAAAGAAAATGCAGCAGGCATTTGAAGAGATGGAAAATTTGCCTAATGTTGACACTCCAGACAATCTTTTATCTAATCAGGCATCATATGTAAACAACAGTAGTATCCAAGTTTTTTGCAGTAATATTGAGAGTCCATGGTAGAAAATAAAGGAAGAAGTCTGTGTTTTTAAAAAATAAAATGAAATGTCTGTGTGCATCCCACGTTAAAGAGAATGCAGCAGGGGATGTCACATTGAAAGCCACAGTGGATGGCATTGGAGCTCCACGTTTTTGATTGAGATGCCAGGTTAAAACTAAATAAGGGTACCTCACATCACGTCCAACAGGGGAAGTAATGCAAAAGAACCCCACGTTTTGAGGCATCCACATCATAAAGAATACGGTAGGAACATCTAGGAGTAGATAGAGGGAGGCAATCTGCCCATTCACGTTTGAGTTAGAGCCATGATCCACACAATGGAGCAACGCATGATTTCCACATAGGATGAAAGTTTTGTTCTAGTGTTAATATTCCATATTGATTGGGATGTGGTTTTAACAATAGTTTAAGTACTCAAGCAGTCAATAAGCACTTGTCTTCAAATGACACATTAGTTGTGAAGCCGCAGGTCATAATGTGTGGGACCCAACCGGATGACGTCAGCAGGTTGAGTACTAAATTTTGAACGAAAATACAGGCGTGTTGACATGGCGTCAAATTTTGGGATGTGCTCAAACAACAACATGTGGTGAGATCGACGACGCGCGCAAGCCCGCAAGACGGAGATGTGCGAGAGATATGTATTGCGGGAATGCGAGATTTCGACAAAGTGGCAACGGGCCCAGTGCATGATGAGGCGACGTTGTAGGTTCAAAACGATGCGGATTTACCAGATGTTGCCACGTGTCACGATTTGACTGATGGCGCACACCCGCAAAAGAAAGATGCACGTTGGTTAAAAAATGTGGGCAAGCGAAATTGCAATATGTGGCATCGAGCCCGGAGCAGATGGATACGTGGCAGATGATGCAGATCATACAGGCCAATCAGGGAGTGCCATGTGGCACTTGGTCAAACCTAGTTGACCACAAATTTGAAGGGTTTTAATGGTTCTATTCTACCCGGGAAGCAGATTTTCAGAGTGATCTTCAGGGGGCTATTTTTGTCTGAAATATGAGTGTTATATACTGTTGGTATCGGCAGGAAACGAACTTTCCATTTTTGTGATCAGTTTTTGTACAGGTATCAGCCAGTGGCAGCTACAGGAGCTTTTCTGATTTCAGGGTCTTCATGGTGAGATGTGAAAATTTAATATTGCAGATGAAATTGCAACCAAATTTAGAGATTTTTCATCATTCTTAGCTTCTCCAACAATTTCCAAGATGATTTGATGGTTTCTAAATGCAGTTGGGGCAGTTATGAGTTTTGGTAACAACAACATTTGATTTTCATGGCAAAGCAAGTTGAGTTGCCCGACAAAACAGGTTGAGACATGATGGAGATCAGATTTTGGGCCTCAGTACAGATTTGTGATGATCTTTTGATATTTTTCCGGGAGATATTTGCATATTTTAATTGGAAATATATCAGATATTTCGCATCATTAATGATTTTTCAAGTGCAAGTAGATAGAAGAAGTTTGGTTTCAGCAACTCCATTTGTGAAGATTTCTCAGTGGGACAGATGTCAAATTCAGCTTGCATTTCTTGAGATATCTTCTCCTATATATCTCCTTCTTCTACTCTTTGTACGGGTTCCAATTTTTTGAAGAGTTTGGGTGGATTGTGAGACCACAAGTTTGGTTCCAATTTCCTGGGTTTTCTTACAAGTTGTGATACCAGTTTTCTCATTGTTTTCCTATTATGAACAAGACGTTGTATTCCTTTTGAAGCATAGTTATATTACACAGTCATTCTCCTTTGTGCATTTTCTGAATTTGATGTGCAGATGTTGTATTGGTTTTCAAGGAAATTAATTCAAAGAACTTCATCCTTCTTAGTTTCATTCTGATTCTCGTCTCCTGCTTCTATTATTTGCAATGTTCTGTGCTTAAGGACTAAGGTCTTGAACTCAATTGCAATCTTTTAAGGTTGTATATCAGAATAGATTTGCTGTTGGAACAAAGGTCCAAGTAAATGCTTGTTTATGCTGATAGGGTTGCTGGTTTCATTAGAAGGATTTTCATAAGCATGAGAGTTTGATGAAGACTTATGTGATGTAGGAGCATCCAGAGGTATAAGGGCAATCCTGTGTCACCCAAAAAAATGTACTTAGACTTAGTTTCTGTTTCATGTCTTTGCATTTTTGGATACCCATTTGGCTCAAATAAAGGTTCCAACTCTCATAGTTCAACTATCAGTGCGTTTGAAAATCCCGAAAAAATAGGAGCATGTATTTGGGCCATCATTTCGGTAAACTAGAAGGTGTGAATTGGCTAGATGAATGTAATCATGATTTAGAGCATTCCAGAAAAAGAATCAGGTCAATAGGCCCCACGGTTTGAAAGTTATTGCAGTTTTTTGGGTTTTGGAGACCTCCTAAGAATGCTTCAAAGTCAGGTTTGGGGCATTAAATGACCTCGAAAAGGGTCGAAAAATGGGGGACGAGCGAAGCTGGTCCATAGGGCTATAGAGCGATTCGAGAGCTTTCCGAAAATGTAAACGGTTCGTCAATCGGAGCTACGGTTCAAAAGTTATGCCTCCCGGAAGTTCGGTTACCGTTTCTGGATTCTTCTAGATTTGCACCGACTTCTAACGCAGCTTCCAGAACCTTTTATTTCGTCGGTGGATGCCTACTAGCACTTTCTAGAATGTACTCCTAGTCCTTAACCCTCCGGGGTCTATTTAAGGAGATTTCTGGCATTGTAAAAGGCAGTTCGGAGTGGAGTTTGAGAGGAGGTGCTAAAAGGAGAAATATTCTCCAGATTTATGCTATTGTAAGCCCTTAGGGCATGTTTTGAAGTTTATTTTCTCTGTACTATTTGTACTAGCTTATTTTCTCAGTTAATATAATTTTCCCTTTCTGTTGGTTCCATTCTGTTCTTGGGTTGTGTCCCCATCAAGTGGTATCAGAGCCGGTTTTCCTGAGTGTGTAGACAGAGCGCCGACTGTGAGGCAAATTGCACCAGGACTGTGTGGTTGTGGGTTTGAGTTAGAAGATGCCTCCACGAAGAGAGCGTGGCGGAAGGGCCAGAGCTATTGATCCTGAGGAGGTTAGAGCCCTCCAGAGGCAGGTACAAGCATTGCAAGAGGAGCTTCGTAGAGGAGCAAATGTTGCCGCAGGTGACAATAGTGAGGATGACAATGAAGAGGAAGTAATGGGACCAGAAGAGGAAGTTGACGGGGAAGTTCTGAATCCTGTAGAGGAAAGGCTTTTTAGGGCCATTACTAAGTTTGGGAAAAGACCTACAATTGAAGTGGGTATATTTTCAGGAAATCTGAAACCAAATGAGTTGATCGATTGGATCAATGAACTAGAAGAATACTTTGAGTATGAGGATATAAGGGACCCAGATAGGGTTAAGTTTGCAAAGGCCAAACTGAAAGGCCATGCCAAAATCTGGTGGCAAGAGGTTCAACTGGAAAGACTTAGAAGAGGAAAGGAGAAGATCACAAGATGGGATCGCATGGTGGACAAATTGAAGAAGCAGTTCATTCCTGTGGACTACGAGCTTGATCTATTTAAGAAGATGCATGGGTTAAAGCAAGCAGGAAGATCAGTCCAAGAATATACAGAGGAGTTTTACCGACTCTTGATTAGAGCGGGGCATGCAGAAGCAAATAAGGAGGTTGCTCGTTATATCAGTGGGTTGCGACCTAGCATCCAGAAGGAATTAAGTCTGGTAATAATGACCAGCATTGAAGAGGCATACCAGTTTGCCCTGTGAGTTGAAGAGAAGCTGAATAAAAGGTTTGAAGGAAGACAAAGGGGGCGCGGTCAAGGAGGAAGGGGAAGCGATAGATCATCTGGAGGCCGCAATGAAACCCAAAAGAAAAATGAAGATGTGGGTACTAGCAGAAACCAGAGGAATGAGGGTTTCAACCACTCCCATGATCAAGACTTTGGAAATCAAAGAGGAAGAGGTAGAGGACGTGGACAAGGAAGAGGAGGCTTCCGTGGTACCTGTTTCCATTGCAATGAAGAAGGTCATCGTGCCTTTGAATGCCCTCAACGACAAGGAAGGACAGATAGGAGAACTGAGGGCCAAGCTAGGGTTGCTCATGTGGATGAGGATGCACAATCATCACATTCAGAGGATGCAGAAAGAGAAGAGACCTTGGTAAATGAAAGAGTCCTACTAAGCGGTGAAAATGAACCAGGACAGCGAAGGAGTTTGTTCCGTACCAGATGCAAGTGTGAGGATAAATGTTGTGATGTGATCATTGATGGTGGTAGCACTGATAACTTGGTATCAGAAGAGATGGTCTCTAAGCTGAAGCTCAAGAGGGAGAAACATCCCCAGCCCTATCGGATTTCTTGGGTAAAAGATGATCCTAAGGTCCTGGTAAGTGAACAATGTTTAGTAAAATTCAAAATTGGGAGTTACCATGATGAAGTTCTCTGTGATGTTATTTCGATGGATGTTTGCCATCTATTATTGGGTAGACCATGGCAGTTTGATAGACATGCAGTGCATGATGGACATGCAAACACATACTCTCTGACAAAGGATGGAGTTCGCCACAAATTGAAGCCCATGAAAAAGGAAGGTGAAAAGGTATGTAGCAGTGCTAGGATTTGTCTTGTTGATGGAAGGAAGTTTTTAGATGGCATGAAACATTAGCATATGTGCTATGCTTTGATTCCTAGGAAAGATAAAGAAGGTAGTAGTGAAATACCATTTGAAGTTTCAGATTTACTAGGGGAATTTGGAGATATTATCTCTGATAATGTTCCAGATGGATTGCCACCAGTAAGGCAAATCATTCATCAGATAGATCTGATTCCAGGAGCTAGTTTGCCTAACAAGGCTGCTCATAGGATGACTCCTACTGAAACAGAGGAGCTAAATAGACAGGTTCAGGAGCTGTTGAGGAAGGGCTTGATTCGAGAGAGCCTGAGTCCATGTGCAGTACCTGCAGTACTCGCACCAAAGAAGGATGGAGAGTGGAGGATGTGTACAGATTCCCGAGCTATAAATAGGATAACCATCAAGTACCGGTTTCACAGATTCCCGAGCTATAAATAGGATAACCATCAAGTACCGGTTTCCTTTGCCAAGGATGGATGATCTTATGGACTGCTTGAGTGGAGCTCAATACTTCACAAAGATAGATCTGAAGAGTGGCTATCATTAGATACGGATTCGAGAAGGAGATGAGTGGAAAACAGCCTTCAAGACCAAGGAGGGTCTTTATGAGTGGTTAGTCATGCCCTTTGGATTGACGAACGCCCGAAGCACCTTCATACGGCTCATGAATGAGGTACTTAAGAAGTTCTTGGAAAAATTTGTTATTGTTTATTTGGATGATATTTTAATTTTCAGCAAGACTTTGGAAGAACATTTACTGCATATTCGTAGTGTCCTTGAAAGGCTAAGGGAAGAGAAACTGTTAATCAATTTAAAGAAGTGTGTCTTTGCAAAAAGGGAGTTAGTCTATTTGGGGTTTGTTATATCACCTGAAGGTCTCAAAATGGATCCAGAGAAGGTAAAAGCTATCTTGGAATGGCCTACTCCAAGGACTGCTACTGAGATAAGAATTAATTTAAAGAAGTGTGTCTTTGCAAAAAGGGAGTTAGTCTATTTGGGGTTTGTTATATCACCTGAAGGTCTCAAAATGGATCCAGAGAAGGTAAAAGCTATCTTGGAATGGCCTACTCCAAGGACTGCTCCTGAGGTAAGATCATTTCATGGTCTGGTTAGTTTTTACAGGAAGTTTATTAAGAATTTCAGTGGCATATGTGCACCCCTAACTGATACAATAAGAGGGGATAGAAAAGAGTTCAAATGGACTGCAGCAGCTGCGAGAAGTTTTGAATTGCTGAAGAAGAAGGTGACAGAACAGCCTGTGTTGGCACTTCCAGATTTTAGAAAAGTGTTCCAGGTGGATTGTGATGCTAGTGGCAGCGCTATTGGGGCTGTATTAAGCCAAGAAGGTAAGCCTATTGCATATTTTAGTGAGAAATTGAATGATGCAAAGAAGAAGTATTCTGTTTATGATCAAGAGTTCTATGCAATAGTTCAGGCCTTAAAGAAATGGAGGCACTATTTATTGCCAAAGGAATTTGTTTTGTATACTGATCATCAGGCATTACAATACCTAAATAGCCAAGGTAAATTGAATCAGAGGCATATGAAGTGGGTAGAATTCTTGCAGAGTTATACATTTGTGTTGAAGCATAGAAGTGGAAAATCTAACAGGGTTGCAGATGCACTAAGTAGGAGACAGTCACTGCTTACAGTAATGCAGGTTGAAGTAGTTGGGTTTGATGAACTCAAGAATTTGTACCCTGAGGATCCTGATTTTGCTGAAGCATGGAAAGCTTGTAAAGAACCTGTTGCTATAGATAGAACCAAGTGGTTAGACTATTTGATTCAGGATGGCATGTTGTTCAAAGGTAGTCAATTGTGCATTCCAAGGAGTTCCATGAGGGAAAATCTGATTAAGGAGAAACACAGTGGAGGGATGGCAGGACATTTTGGTCGGGATAAGACCATTGCCATTCTTAGAGAACATTATTTTTGGCCTCAAATTACACATGATGTGAAGAAGTTTGTACAGAGTTGCCAGGTTTGTCAAGTTGCCAAGGAGTTTAGTCAAAATACTGGCCTATATCAGCCATTGCCTGTTCCATCAAAGCCATGGGAGGACATAAGTATGGATTTTGTTCTTGGATTGCCAAGGACACAAAGGAGTAATGACTCAGTATTCATGGTGGTTGATAGGTTCTCCAAAATGGCACATTTCATTCCATGCCACAAAACTCATGATGCTGTCCATATTGCAGACTTGTTTTTCAAAGAGGTGGTAAGACTACATGGTCTTCCAAGGAGTATAGTTTCTGACAGAGATACTAAATTTGTGGGGTATTTCTGGAGGACATTGTGGAAGAAGTTGAGAACAGACCTAAAATTCAGTTCCACGCATCACCCACAGACTGATGGTCAAACAGAAGTGGTAAACAAAAGTCTAGGAAATTTGTTGAGATGTTTAGTTGGGGATAAGCCCAAGGGATGGGATTTGATTCTACCACAGGCAGAGTTTGCTTATAATAACTCTGTAAATAGGAGTACTGGAAAATCACCATTCCAAATTGTATATGGGAATAGCCCAAGGACTGCACTAGAGCTGAGGAAGATAGAACAAGGGGAGAGGAAAAGTGCTGAAGCTGAGGAATTTGCTGAACATATCAAGCGTCTACATGAGGAGGTTCAGGCACACATAACCAAGATGAATCAAGAGTGTAAAGCTAGGGCTGATCAAAGGAGAAGACATAAGGAATTCCAAGTAGGAGATTTAGTCATGGTACACTTACGAAAAGAAAGATTTCCAGCCGGTACTTACAACAAGCTGAAAATGAAGAAATTTGGCCCTTGCAAAATTTTGAAGAAACATGACTAAGGAAATGCATATGAAGTGGAGCTGCCAGATGGTATTCAGATTTCTCCCATTTTCAACATTGCAGATTTAACAGAGTATCATGATGATGGTGTAGATGAGGAGCTGGTGTTAGAGCCATGTCCAATTCCTGCTTCTAAGAAGGAGGAGATAGAAGACATTCTAGATCATCGTGTGGGTAGGAGTACCAGAAACAGGTAGTATGAAGAGTATTTGGTCAAATGGAAAGGACGACCAATCGAGGACTCAACTTGGATTTCAGCAGCTGAGGTTTCCCATTTGGGATTTCCTCTACCATCCATAAAGTGACAGGGTCACTTTTCAATCTACCTTGGGTGTCTGATGCAGGAGCATCCAGAGGTATAAGGGCAATCCTGTGTCACCCAAAAAAATGTACTTAGACTTAGTTTCTGTTTCATGTCTTTACATTTTTGGATACCCATTTGGCTCAAATAAAGGTTCCAACTCTCATAGTTCAACTATCAGTGCGTTTGAAAATCCCGAAAAAATAGGAGCATGTATTTGGGCCATCATTTCGGTAAACTAGAAGGTGTGAATTGGCCAGATGAATGTAATCATGATTTAGAGCATTCCAGAAAAAGAATCAGGTCAATAGGCCCCACGGTTTGAAAGTTATTGCAGTTTTTCGGGTTTTGGAGACCTCCTAAGAATGCTTCAAAGTCAGGTTTGGGGCATTAAATGACCTCGAAAAGGGTCGAAAAATGGGGGACGAGCGAAGCTGGTCCATAGGGCTATAGAGCGCTTCGAGAGCTTTTCGAAAATGTAAACGGTTCGTCAATCGGAGCTACGGTTCAAAAGTTATGCCTCCCGGAAGTTCGGTTACTGTTTCTGGATTCTTCTAGATTTGCACCGACTTCTAACGCAGCTTCCAGAACCTTCTATTTCGTCGGTGGATGCCTACTAGCACTTTCTAGAATGTACTCCTAGTCCTTAACCCTCCGGGGTCTATTTAAGAAGATTTCTGGCATTGTAAAAGGCAGTTCGGAGTGGAGTTTGAGAGGAGGTGCTAAAAAGAGAAATATTCTCCAGATTTATGCTATTGTAAGCCCTTAGGGCATGTTTTGAAGTTTATTTTCTCTGTACTATTTGTACTAGCTTATTTTCTTAGTTAATATAATTTTCCCTTTCTGTTGGTTCCATTCTGTTCTTGGGTTGTGTCCCCATCATTATGTCTGTTTGAAAGTCAAATAGATAGATCATATGCCTGAATATGTGAGCATGTTTTAGGTATCCATCTGTATGTTGAAGTTTAGTTGATGCCCAATGGATAAGGGACTGGTCAGCTTGAAGGATGCATGATATTTGTTGTTGCATACCCTGGTTATGCTGAGAAATCAAATCAAAATGAATATCAATTTCCCATTTTATATTTTGAAGAACTAGAATTGTAGGTCATGGCTTATTTGTGGTTACTTTCCTTGGTTATGATTAGCTGCTGTGATCAGGAGATTTACCAGCAAATTGAAGAAGAATATTGACCATTTCTGCTATAGAGGGTAGTCTTGTAGTGAAGTATCAAGATAAATTAGACAAATCCCTCAGGTTTGCCCACCTTGGCTTTGCAGAGCCTAAAGTGAAGTGAGTCCTAATATGACTCTGTTAATTGGCCCAGAACTTAGTTAAAGCCTTGCTGAATATAGGATTTAGCTCATCCTTAGGCTTGTCCTTGGTCTTTGTTCTTGGTATCAGGTTTAAATCTACCTGGTATGTTCTTTTCCCCGAAAGAACTCCAACAGTTTCTATTACTAAACAATCTTTGTTATTAGAAACATTCTAATAATGAAAGAATAAAAACAATATTAGAAACAATTTAATATTTACAAGATTTACAATTCGTCAACCATTAAAATAATAATAAACAAGATATTATGGAGATATCATTCTAGTAGTTCTTAGCGCCCTAACTTCTTGATGGTGTATTGTGCTCGGCAATGGTCTCGTTTCTGTATGGAGAGTTAGACTTAATAAAATCAAACTCTAAGAATCTTGTATTGTGGGTGCTTATGGGACCCACAGGAGCAAACAGTATCGGTAAGCACAAAAGTCCAAATCATCCCCTTTTTGCATCTTGGAGCAATGACTTTTGTTATCCTTCTATAAACAGGTACTCAAGGGTTTCCCATTTAAAATCTTGATGTAGTTAGCCTGAATATCCGTATAAGTCAGACATTCCATGATGTAGTGCCATTCTGAGTGGACTTTATGAAATTTAATTCGAATCAGCTAAAAATCTCTGCAATAAAATGTTTTCTTCGACCCTGAATATAACTTCACTTAAGTAATGATTTTTTCTGCAAATAATTGAATGCTATACAATAGTGCAGATGTAGATTCTGATACTTTCCCTAGATGGTGCAGTCAATTTAAATGCATTTCATAGGTTTGAGGAAAAAAGGTACTTCAGTTGCTTGTCTAGAAGCAAAACTCAATACATTTATTAGATTTGCACTTTTTTTGTCCTAAATTCTAACACACTTAATATCAAATTCCATGCATTTAGTGGATTTTCAAATTTTGAGTGGTTTTTAACTTTTTTGAGATAACCAAAATCAATATTAAGTTTAGTAATTGTTACTTCTCTATACTGATTCTAAATACATTCAAATCTGCAGGGGACTGCTTATGAAGAATTTGTTAAAGCAGCTAGGGAAGATAATGAAGTTCAGTTTGTTGAAGTCAATAATCTAGAGGTGGCTAAATTTCTCTGTCCAGAGATGAATCACCTACCAAATTCACTTGTCCTCATAAAGAGTGAACCGGAAAATTTTGTTTTATTCGGTAAGCACAAATTTGATTTATTAAGGACTTCTTTACCATGTGTAATACTTAAGTCAATTTGAAATCATTGAATTTAGCTAATAGCAACAGTTATCATCCTCAACCTCTCGCCCATGAATGTTTTGTGTTATATTATTTTTTCCATTGCGTGCTCTTTTTCCTGGTAAACTGCAGGGTCATTGAATTTGATTAATTACTTGCAGTTCACAAAATATTGGTCTGTGTCTATTGCCAACTCAAATGCTCTTGGGATAGATCCTCTGTCTAGACTCTACTAGATATACAGGCCTGGTTGGATGAATACAATTGAACCTTGACATTGTAGGCATGTTTGTTCCTACGGATTAACCAAACACATTATGTTGAAGCAAGAACACAATTTTTTAAATGTTGTCTACTGAGTACATAAGGGTCAATCAAAACATGCTGTTTCAAAAAATGTTGCTCTACTGTAAGATCATGCAATTTCTGAAGTTTTTTGTGAGTTTTCCATGCATGGGATGGTTCCTATCAGCTTTCATATATGACATTAAAATGTTCTTAGATGGTTATTTAAAAAAAAGACTTTTGTGAGTTATTCCTACACGGGATGGTTCCTATCAGCTTTCCTAAATGACATGAAAATGTTCTTGGATGTTTATTTACAAGGTGCATGCATTATGTCTTTGACCATTAGTGTTGCAATAGGCTCACAACATTTTTCCAATGTAGTTTTCATTTGTATTCTTGCTCATTATAATATGATGTAACGAACATGTACAATGCAAAAACCTTAGGTTAGTTACATTTGGGGTTGATTTACATGGTAAATTATATTTGATCAAATTGAGAAGATATAATGCTTGATATGTATTCAACACTGCAAAAGCAGTTATAGGAGCTATATAGCTGATATTACTGTAACTGCATAACTGGCATTTCCTAACCGCTGTCTAAACTGAGTGGTGGACAATGTAATACTATGCGAACGTTCCCCTTTTATTACATTTTTCTTGCATATGTATCCCTGACACAACTCAAATTTCATCTTTTCAAGGGACCCTTCCTTCAGGTTTATATAACACAAATAGAGTAACTAACAAAATATGCTGATAACACAAAACAATTACACATTCTTGAGAAGATTCTTCTTTGAAAAACAAAATCTCAAATCAGCTGTGCTCCATCAAGATGCCTTGTAATCCTTGGAGGGTTGTAGCTTCCAAATTGATTTTTTGAGTTTCCAGATTTCCACCTCCCTGGACACCCGAATCACAAGTGCTTCGAATCAGTGGACAACATTACATCACTCCATCAAGTTGTCTTATGACCCTCAGAAGGGTATAATTCCCATATCACAACTCTTGAACTATCTGAGCTAAAATCCATAATGAGTTCACCAAATCACATACCTATTAAAAAAACCAAATTCACAATCTATTTATTGATTAATTCCGTCAGCATAAATAAACATACACTTCTCATACAAATGCCATCTCTATGTGAGAAGCTGACTTAGACGACCAAAATTCTTCAACCTCCAGTGCCTCTAGCCTTCAATTTGACACTTGTTAGTCCTTACCCTCCAAAAGTCCTACCAAAGGAAGTACTACAACCTTTAGAAGCCCAATCAACACAAAAACTAATCTTCTTTCTTTTCTTCTCCACGAGTAACAAGAATAATGGATTTTAGTCCTTCAAGAAAGGTCTCTAATACTCCGACAATAATATGTTGAGAAGATAGAAAATGATCAGAATACCCTTTGTGCAAGATTAGAGCCTAATACTTTTTTTTTGGTTCAGTTACATGGTTCAGTTGCTTGTTGAGTACTTGCCAAACAACTTGCCAGGTTCTATTGACTCATAAGTTCTCAGGACTCAGCAAGTTTTGAAACAGAGGCTAATACATATCATCTGCAACTTCTGAATTGGTCAAAATATCAAGTCAGAAAGTTCTTTTCTTTAACAAGCACAATGAATTATAATAACGAGAAAAATAGATGATTATTAATGGGGAACTTGAAGAGGAATGGGAGATACTATTTTCATTAAAAGCAAAGAAGGTCTCAGAGTCAGTCAGTTTCCCAGTTCTTCTGGTAGACTTTTGTTTAATTGTTTAGAATTCACCTTTTATGGTGGAGGAGGACTCAGGAATCAAGCTATCTACTAAATATTATAGAATCAGAAATATATTTCACCAATATTGTCCTTATTTCAATGAAAGAGAATTCTGAAAGTCCATCGCTCTTCAGGTCAATAACAATATGCAACGTTACATTAGGAATTATTTTCAAATTCATAGTTGAATATCTTCAGCTTTTTCTATCTTTCATGATCAGTGAACCAATTTGGATCTGTTGAAATGTAATTTAAAAATAATCAGATGGCATTTTTTTTGCACAAAAGGAATTTACTATCTTGGTTCAATCTAAAAGTAAAGGAATAATTATAAAGACATGCATCTCAGGGAACTATCATACCATGTGAACGGTGCAGATTTACAATGTTACATGTGAGAGTGAATTGGTACTGCTGATATGTTACAATGTGTGCCTCTATAGGCACCCCATTTTAGCATATCTTCACTTCAGGACTTATGAATCTGCATAAACTACTTGTACTATCTATTCATTATTGCAACATCCTCTGCAGCAACACCATCTCATCCAATTTGGGGCAAGTTTGTGTTAACCATTGTATTTTGAACTTTGTGATGTTTTTGAGAATTTGGATGCATGAAGTTGATCTCATTACGTTTAACAACCTTACAAATTGGGATACTGTACATATCTGTGGCCTGGAGTATGGTGTCATCCTTTAAAAGATTGTTTAAATTAAAAAATGTGAAACCATGGAAGACATATTACATTGAAATCACGTAGTATATGGCAATAGAACCCCTTCTTTGTATGAGTGTGTCATGCCTATATCCTTAACGTAAATTCGAATATGTTTGTGCACACTATTTCTTCAGTTGCAACATCCTCCATTTTTACTTGGGTGCTATTTTGACAAACTTCTTTTTGGAAAATTTATGAGCCATTTTAAATGTACCTTGTTGGATGTGCTTCCTGACTTCTTTGTAAGATGTACCAACTATAACATGCTCAGAAAATGAAATGCTAATACTTTGTGTGATTGAAAACAACCTTCAAAATTTCTTAGAATAGAATAAATATTTTTTCATTTCTCAGAAAGTTGATTTGAGGTTTGCATTGCAGAGGGAGAATTCAAAAAGGAATATATACTTCAGTTTGTTGAGCTCAACAAGCACCCATTGATTACCAGAGTAACTGCATATAATTCTGCAAAAGTCCTTTCAAGTCCTATTAAACGTCAGGTCTCTTTCTCTCCCCACACACGCATGCAAAAGAAACACAACATAAGTTACATGTAATAATAAGAAAAGCTAAACAAGAATGCTTTTTTTCAGGGTTTGATTTCCATCATAAACTTATTCATTTCTTGTTTGGATTACATGCCAGTTTTGATGAAGTTACTGTATATTCTAAATTCAGCATGCACTTGTTACCATAGATGTTAAGGATATAACAAGAAATATGGGTCGTTGCAATATGTAAAATAAGACTTAAAAAGACGATCCTGGATAAAATCTCATGGTAGTTTGTACAACCTAAGCTTAAAATGATTATCACTCAAAGATTCATGTTTGACTTCTGGATAAGTCAGCCTGTATGTTTTTGACATTTTCTTCTGTAGATTGAATTTTGTGGATTGACTTTTGGTATTTAAAAAATTCTACTCCATAATGACTATTCCCAGAACAGCAATTATGTCTTCACAGATTCCCATACATCATAGATGTCAAGATTCAACATATCAATTAAAATATTATCTGATATAAGATTGAAGTTGTTGATCAGATTCATTAAGATTTCATAAAAAATGGTGCATGAGTATGATGCTTTACATAAACTTGATGTTGAATCCACATGGTTGAAGCAATAACCTTTGTTTCAAAAAGAAATAGACTTTTTGATAGATTGTTTATTTTGTTCAGTAACATACAATCTTTTGGTAGTCAGTGGTGCTAATTCAACCGCAGGAGATGCAGTATTAGTGTTAGCAAGAAATCTGGGGGACACAGATCGAAATTTTGAACCTTGATGACTTTCTTAGTCTTCTAGACTTTTAGTTTATACCTTGGATTCAATCCTATTAAGGGAATAGGGAATTAGATCCAGATATGAGTTCACCTATTTAACAAAATAAAAAAGAATATGCATAACACATCATATGGGAACCCAAAGGTATATGTAATATTTATATAACTTAAGTGCATCATATGAATACTTATATCTCCTTATATCCTGTTATAAATTCATATCAATCCATGTAATAACAATATACATGAATGAGCCCCATTCCACGGAAAATGTTGTTTGTGGTTGTTCTTCCCTGATTGGAACCTGATGGTATTCAAAAAATCTGTCAATGAAATTCTTATTATTGTCTGGCATCCGATTCCCAAATTTCCTTTGTGATTGGGGCAGGGAATGGGACATGGATGCAAGCTTTGTTTAATTCCAAAAGCCCACATATATCTAGAATTCTTTTGTTTTCCTATTTTTGTACTACCATATAATTGATCTCTTTGGCTGGCTTGATAATCTTGCCCCTAACATTGTTTTAACTTTTATATCATATAAGGATAGGCAGTAAGGACTTTTTTGTTGAGGTTTTGTGCCATTTGTTGTATCTTCATACCTCCTACTTCCTCCCAAGTTTCTTTTGTTTCAATAAAAAACATTCATATTCTGTGAGCAATTCAATGACAGATGCTACCACTGGCTCTTCCAAATAGTCTCCATCTCCGGTGGCAATGTTTTCTTCTTGGAGCTTAAGAGGTTGATTGTAATAGCGTTCCATCTAATCCTTGTTTAATTGTAATTACCATTCTCCTTCTTTCATAGGTAGAGTCAGGTTTATCCTCATCCTTTTATGCCTTATAATAACTGTTCTCTACTGGTCTTTTTTTTTTCTAACTGTTCAGTTAATTCCCAAACTCCCTAGTTTCTTAGTGGATAATTTTGCTTAAGACATATGTTTTCTGCTATATGTTTGAAGATAAGATAAGATAATATAAATTTATTAATGTCCAACAAGAGGCCATGTGGGTCTAAGGGACTGAAAGGCATACAAAGAGGATACTGCCAGCAGCTGGAGCACCAAATGGTGTCCCCTGGAAAAGAAAGACAAGAAAAGAAAGCAACAGAGCAAGAACCCAACAGGAGCAAGAGGAAACCAACTAACTGCTTCTCACAGGCAAGAAGTAGTCAAGAACTGAGATCTATATGGTAGAACCACAAAATGAGAACATATGGGTCAAGTCCTTTTTTAGTTCTTTTCATTTCTTAGTTTTGGTTCTTCTTTCTTGGTCGATGTACCAAATGTGAAGTACCAATGTCAAAGTTTAGTAAAAGAGCTACATGTACAAGCAGTAGTTGTATCCTCTATCCCTTTCCATCCCTTCCATACAGTGATACAGGTTTGAATGTGTTCCTGCATTGTAGAAAAATTGTCTTGTATTCTCACATTTGTATAAATTATGGGACTCGTCTGCAAAAGGGATATTTCCTTTTCAGTTCACTCAACACTCAGTTGCGTAGTGAACTATTCCACAATTGAAAAATGTAGCACCAGTTATCTGAATATTTCTTACTTGGCATCTTCCACCTCTATAGTTTGATTGCTGGTTATCTTTCTTATAGTTTGATTCCGAGTTATTGTACATTGTGCAGGCATTTTGGTTATCCCTCCAAGGTAGTTGTCTTCAATTTTCATCGTTCTTATCAACATCTGTATTGCAATTAAAACTATGGCATACTAGATCAATGCTTTCCTCCATTCCGGCATTGAAGCTAATAATCAGGACATTCCTTAGTAAGGTGGGTGTCTCATTCTTTGCAGATGGTACAATATGTTGAATAGTATTTATGTTTTTCACCTCCACATGTAATGCGACTTCTGTTATTTCTCCTTGTGCCTTGGGCATTCATTCCAAATGTGTCCTTCCTAGGAGCAGTATGTGCACCATATTTCTCTTATCTTTTTTGGTTATTTTTCATTTTGAATATTTAGTTTTTGTGTTGATGTCAAATTATTCTCTTCCAGATTTATGGACTCTTTTTTCTCCTTTTTCATGCTGTGAACTATTGGGGCTTTTCCTCTCTGCCTTTATCTTGTATTGATGTCAAATTATTCTCTTCCAAGTATTTCATTCCAAGCAACCACTTGCTGCGCTTCCTCCTTCTCTCTCTTTTCTTTTATGTGGTATCTCTCCTAGCAAAACTCCTCTACTCTTATATTTTTTGAGGAGATGGATCATGGTTAGGAGGTTGTGACTCTTCAAAACACCTTTTCATCTTTTGTTGGTAAGTGACATTTTATTAATTAATGACCTTAATTCATTGCCTAATTTTACTTTTAACTTTCTCTTCTTTATTTGTTTCCTCCCTTCTTAATTTCTTCAGTCTTCTAACTAATTCCTCTAAATATTCTTAATTTATGGGTAAGACCTTTTCTGGAGTTTGTAAGAATTCCATAAATCTGTCATCCAATTTAATTGTAATGTGTAAGGAAGTTAGGTAGTGGAACAACTCCCTACACTAATCACAAGAGGAGGGTAATGCAAAAGTTTTTACAGATCTTTGCAACAGTTACAAATAATTAACAAAAAAAAACACAAATAACATACATACCACAATATATTGACTTGCATGGGGAAGACCATTCCGAGAGGAAAATCCCACACTTCAAAAACCGTGCAATATGGTTACAGGATTATAACCAACAGACATTCAGAGGTAACTCAACAGTTATCAATCTCTAATAACACATCACACTACTTAGTTGTAATAAAATCCCCTCTTAAAATAAGGTTGCCTTCTAGAGAAAACAAAGCATGCAAAATATCCATTGTTAGATCTATGACCTAATGATAAATGATCAAGGGTTACAATGATTTATTATAAGTTAAATTTTGTTTAGGGGGTGCTACCTCCCAAAATCCCCTCCACGGTGCAATACCTATTGGACTCCTAGTTGTTCACAAGAGCAAGGCCGGTAAGAGTGGAACCCCTCACAACTCCCAGTTGAGGAGCACTGACCCTAAACCCCATGATAGTCAAGGTCATGCCCCTTAACCCTTGTTGCTCACGTATCAGCAATAACCTTTTTATTATTACAAGGTTGAGACTCCATTTTCCCAACATTATGTTTTACAATTCTAGTTTAGTTTTACCGTTTTTGTGCAATTATGGTAGAATTGGAGCCTCCTTACTACTACATTCCCCTAAGAATGACTTTCTAGTTCTTCTATATTTATCAATACCTTGTTTTATGTTGGTTATTATTTCTTTAGCTTTCTCCAAAAATGAATATACTTTCTTCAGTGTCTTCCATTCAATTTCTAGGTTCTCATTCTCTTCATTGTCGACAACACTCACGGTGGCACGCTTAGCATCCTCCTCCTTGGGATGCTCAACTCTTCTCTGTATTCTCTATTTTTCTGCCTTCCCTCTCTTCTCTTTCCTCAATCTGCTTCTGTCTTTTTTTTTTCTCATCATTTGGGCTAGCCATTGTCATCTTCATTGCTAATGCATTTTTTTCCTTAATCTCCCTTGTATTTCATGTATCTTTTAGCTATGGGTATTTTTGGTTTAGGATTTCATTACTTCTTTATTCTTTTCCATGGTAATTATCACATAAGTTTTCTTATAAGTCATATCTTTTGAGGGATCCATATTAGACCTCTTCCACTTTTCCATTCTTCATCCCCTGGGCACCTCAATTCCTCTCATAGGGTAGATGTCAAGAAGACAATATTGCAAAATTTAATATTCTTTTCATCTCCTTTTCACCTTCGTTCAGTCTAGAATTTAGAATCTTGAAAATTCCCTTGCTGTCCTCAACAACACCTAACCAGTTTCTTGACAATTAAACCAATATTAGCGAGAAATTGTTGTTTATACTTTAGATTCAATTCTATTAAGGGATTGAGGAATTGGAACTAGACAAGAGTTTTTCCATTGTACAAAATCACAAGAACATACATACCACATCATATGGGAACCCAAAAGTATTTGTATAATTTATATAAATATAGAACATCATATATATCCTTAAATCTCCTTATACCCTGATATACATTCATATCTTAATCTTATCTGTTCATTCTTATCCCTTTTTGTATTCTTTCCTTTTACTACGTACTCTCATACTGGTGATTACATTTTACAATATATTTTTGTATTTAGGGAATGGGACATGACCCACACATTGTATCCCTAATTTACATACTATAGTCCAAATCTTGGGCTCTGTAAGCTTGATGCGGCAAGATGAAGTATGCTCTTTATATTATGAGAGGTAATTGGTAAAAATAAGTGAATGAATTATTAACAAAGAATGAATTATTTATCTAGAGTTTGCAAACATGATGTTTCTAAAAAGAAACATACAAATAACAGGAAGAATCTATTATACAAAATATTTATAATACTCGAAGTGACCATTAAAATAGAAATGAAATAACTAAGGATATATTTCTTTAATGTCCTCCTTTAATGATCAACTTATCAATGACACCAGGCTGCCCCTTGAATTTGACAAATTTCTCTAGAAGTAGGGACTTGGTGAGAATATCAACAGTCTGGTAAGCTGTAGTAACAAACTGCAAATCTACAAATCCATCTTCAACTAGCTAATGAATAAAGTGGCAATGAATGCCAATATGCTTAATGCACTCATGAAAGACTGGATTTTCGGCAAGTTTGAGGACCCCTTTGATTGTCGCAAAGTAGGGGTGAAGGACCTTCTTGAGGCATATAGATGTTGGAAACAATACTACAAAGCCAAACTGCCTCACAACCTTCTTTGACTGTTACCCTTTAGTCAACTTTTGTCGAGGAAAGAGATATGACATGCTACTTCTTATGGTCCAAATAAAATCACCAATTCCCAAACTGAAGAGATAGCCAGAAATAGACTTTTTGTCATCAAGTGAGCCTCCTTAATCCGAGTCTGTGTAATCAATAAGCTGGGCATCTTTGATTTGTCTATAGAGGATACCAAAATCAGAAGTGCCCTTGACATAGCACATGATGCATTTCATTGCACCCTAGTGATCTTAAGTGGGATCTGTCATGAAGCACAATATGCAACTCACTGCAAAGCTTGAAATCAGGTCTAGTGGCAGTGACATATATCAAATTGCCCACTAGCTATCTGAATACAGATTCATTCCCAACATGAGAACCAAATTTGGTGGATAACTTGAGACCAAAGTCCTTTGGTGTAGATGCATGTTTACAATCTTGTGTTTGAATTTGTCCAGTAGAGCCCGTGCATACTTAGACTAAGAGATGAAGATGCTATGTGGCTGTTGCCAAACCTTGACACCTAGGCAATAATGAAGAAGTTAAAGTTCAATCATTTGAAAAGACTGATAGAGATTCTATTTGATTCCATGAATCAAAGATTCAAAATTTCTAGTGATAATCAAATCATCAACGTATATAACTAGAATGATGATATCATTTGCAGTAGTCTTGACATACAAATTTAAGTTAGAAGGACTCCTCTAGGAACTCTGATGTGTGAGGTCCTTATCAATTTTTATGTACCATGCCCAAGGAGCCTGCTTGAGGCCATTGAGCGTTTCCTCTAGTTTGAGTACTTGGTGTTCTTTATCGACAACCTTGAATCTAGGAGGTTGTGTCCTGTACACGTCTTCCGATAACTCACCATTAAGGAACACACTCTTGACGTCCATTTGATGGACTTTCCAGTCACATTGATCTGCTAGTACAGAACTGATTTGATGGTCCTCATCTTTGCAGTGGGAGAAAAGATCTCTTTATAGTCAATTCCTTCCCATTGAGAGAAACCTTTGACAACAAGACGAGCCTTGTACTTTTTTTAATTACCATCAACTTTGTATTTGATTTTATAGGCCCATTTGCTATCAATGGGTTTCTTCCCTAAAGGAAGATACGACAAAACGTAAGTGTTATTTTTCAACAGGCTATGATGCCCAATCTGCATAGTTTCTTCCTACTCAAGTATTCCTTTTTCCTATTGTATGTTTTAGTTCCATACACATTGTGAATGTTGGCTATGAGAAAAATTTACCGAGTCAGAAGGTTTGCTCTTTTTTCAAGTAGTTCTACCTTCAATGAGCTCATCATCATGAAGACCACCCATTATCTTAGCTCAACATTTAGGCCAGAGAGTAGAAGTGCTAACATTTGAAGCAAGAGGTGCAAGGATATCATCATCATCATCATCAAACAAAAGGTCAGTTGAATCCTAAGCAACATTAGGTGGTGTGACAACCTATCTAGGTGAGCTTGCGGAAGAAGAGAGGCATGGACAGGAACAACTGGAGCCTTCTTAGCTGAAACCCATCCATTGGGAGGACCTAAAAGGTGATGGATATTCAAGTCTTGAGCTTGGATAGACTAACCCCCTAAATTCATAATTGGAGGAGAGAGCTGAAACGACCCTCATTCCTCATCAAATAGCACATCACGACTGAAGAAGAGATGATTAGTCTCAATGTCAACCAAGTGGTAGGCTTTATGATGATCACTGTATCCAATTAGCATGGGTTTTTGGCTCTTGGCATTTAACTTGGTGCATTTAGCATCAGGGATCCAGACAAGTGCAATGGAGCCAAAAACTTTGAGCTGACTGATTCCGGGCTTATGACATTTACAAGCGTCTTCCAAAGTCTTTATTCGTACTGTAGGATAGCGACTGAGAAGATAGACATCAGTGTGGACAGCTTCAACCCAAAATTTCTTGGCAACATGCTTGTGTTCAATAATAGATTGGGCCATTTCGGTGATCGTGCAGGTCCAACACCCAATTACACCATTTTGCTGAGTGGTGTAGGGTGTTGTTAATTGGCGCTTTATGCCATGACAGAAATTGGAGAAGATATAGGAACAAAACTCTCCTCCATTGTCAATTCTAAGAGTAATAATGTGTTGACCAGACTCTTCTTTTACAAATGATTTGAACTTTTAAAATACATCAAACACCTTTGATTTTTGATGAAGAAAATACACCCACATTTTACGACTGAAATCATCAATAAAAATAACAACTACACAGACCTAGTAACAAAAGGAGTTGCCATAGGTCCACAAACATTAGCTTGAACCGATTGTAATACCTTAGAGGCTCTCTAGGAGTCACCATCAGAAAAAGGAGTGCAATGTTTCTTCCAAGCCTGTCATGCTTTACAAACTCCAAGATTCTAGGTTTGAATCTCTATTAGTTCAATGACAAGATCTTCCTTTCCATATAACCTTTTTTTGAGATGTTTTTTTTGGGAGATAACCTTTCTATATAAGATGAAGTTCAAACACATCTCATGGGAGGACCAATTTTTCAGCAGTACATAAATACACAGTCAGCAAACAATGATACAATCGACATGGAGAGGAAATAGAAGAGAAGACACATGAACACAATGTAATGTGGTAGAAATGAACAAACACAAAAATGGATTCACATTGTGTAATGCTTTATTATGTATTTTTTCACAATTATACACACAATTATATATATGTATGTATGTATGTAGTTCTAGAGATGAGGCCTTGCTTTGCTTACCCGATTCTCGTTTCACGCCGACTTATGTATACATATATATGTGTGTGTGTGTGTGTGTGTGTGTGTACATACACACACACACACACACACACTTATAGACAGATATGACCTTCTAAAGCACTAAGTTTGAGAATAATTTGAACATAGTGATTACAACTCTTGTCAAAAACACATAATCATCAGGTGGTTGTAGTTCCTCTAATATCTCGCCCAAGTCTAGATATCTTGGCTGAACAATGGTTATATACGCTATGATGCGTATTTCCTCTTTGGGGAGCTAGATACCAATTCAATTATCAACTTTTGGTACACGACATTGAGAAAACATAAAACTGTGAACACGTCAAATTATGAAGGTATGTCATTTGATGAATATACATGTTATTTGTTATATATGTTTATATGTATCTCTATAGCGTATATGTATTATCTGATATAAATATATCTTTTTGAATATTCTTTTATATAAAGACAAAAAAATTATATGATATATAAATATATATCTGTAAAAGATATATGTTTTGCTGATAATATGAAATGATTTAGGTAAGAGTATTATATGTATCCTTATTGTACGTAGATCATTACCTCACAAGATAAGGTAAGGCCTATGGTGGAATGGGCATTACTACATCATACAAATGCACTACATAAAGCCTGCAGTGGAATGTGCATAATCTACATAATACAAAGGCACTATCTTGCAAGGGGGGGGTCCACATGGGATGAAAAATTTACAATAAGGGTTAACGGTGAGGCTCACTTGGTACATCAACCCCACGAAGCATGGGGCCAAGGGGGTAGGATTTCGTTCTGGGCTAGGGTTGGGCCAGGACAGCGATTTGTAATATTTCCAACCACCTTTAAGAAAGCCAAATACTACAAATTACATGTCATGGATTGGAATCCTCTTTATAAATGTATAAGATAGATCATATCATGTTAACAATATATTTAGTTTATGAATGTATATTTGCTGGCATTGCAGGACCTAAATGAGAAACTATCTTATAAAAAAGGCATTTTAATTGGTAAAGTTATACCTACAACCATCTTATAGTTCATATTTAATAGAATTTGTGGTTCTAGAGAAAAATTAAAGGCAATCCCAAGAAGGGGACATTACACCATGCACATTCTACAATGATCTCTAGGCCCTCATGTATTTGGTGAAGGGAAGGTAAGTAGGTGGCTATTATTTCAAGAATTCACATTTCCCATTATTTTTTGACCATGAAAAGGCCATGGGATAGTTGACCAATTGTCAAGTATTTAGTTGGGTGAACTACCGGAAGGAGTGAATGGAGACTTTCTAGATGCCCATTTGTCTCAAATTGCATAAATACCTCCATGGTACAAGAATGCCAAAGAAAATCTATCTACCTTAACCTTTTTGAAGGAGATACCACTAAGTGAGAGAAGGAAGGTAGCCCTAAACTCATTAATAGGATTTATATAACTGGGGGTTGACCATGTCCTAAAGTGATGTGTCATGCAAGAAGAGATACTTGGATTACTTAAAACACCTTGTTGGAGGACAAAGAGATACTTGGATTACTTAAAAGACCTTGTTGGAGGACAAATGGAATTAGATGCCACAACTTGGAAAGCTCTATTGATGAGTTTGTGGTGGCCAACTATACATACATGCCAGATTGTGGGCGGTTGGATGTAATACATGTCAGAGTGTTGGAGAGTCCCTAAAAAGAGACTATACACTATTGTTCCCATCAGAACCACAGGAACTCTTTGAGAGGCAGGGATTAGATTTCATCAATTTGCTCAATTTTAGCTAGTTACACAGATATAGACACATTATTATAGCCAAGAAGTCTTGATGAAATGGGCAGATGCAAAAGAACTTCCAGGCAACATGGCAGTTCATCTGACGTGGTTCATCTTTGTCACCAAGTACGATATTCCAATTCAAATTACCGGTGATTAGGGGGGACAAACTATGAATGATGTCATTCGCTTAATAACGATGGAGTTTTGTATCTTTTATAAACAATAATGTCCATACTACTAAAGAGCAAATAGATAAGTCGTGTTGGCAAATGAAGTACTTGTTTTGGTCATTCACAAGTTGTGCGATATTGAAGAATTTTGGCAAGAGAAGCTTCTATAGTGAGGGCACATTGAATGATGTACAAGGTGATGAGGAGACACACCATTTCAAGTGATATATAGCTTGGAAGCAGTGGTCCCCATAAAATACATGGTACCAAGTCTAAGGGTATGGCTAGGAAGTAGTAGTCCCCACATAATACATGCTACCAAGTCTAAGGTTATGGCTAGGAAGTAGTGGTCCCCATAGAACACATGCTATTTGAGGATTGTTGTGTAGCGTCGAATTGGTGACACAAAGAGTTTAAAGGAGCGACTCTTCTAGTTGAATAAACTTGACAAAGAAAGATTGTTTATCTAGTTAGCGACCAAAGTGATGCAAAAATGAAATATTGGCATGACAAGCATCTTTGAAAAAGGAGCTTTTGGCTTTATTAGTTAGCTCTAAAATATAATGCTTGTAAAAAAATTAAACTAAATTCAAAGTGAGGTGGCTTGGTCCCTTTAACATACAAGATGTTTGTGTTAATGGAGCTATTAAATTGGAGAATTTGGATGACACTCTACTCGGAGACATTATTAATAGTTTGAAACTAAAGCCATACAAGCAGAGAACAAAGATTCCAATCACAATAAACATTTTGATTGTTCAAGCTACATTGAGGGATTTGTCAACTAGATTGGAGTAGTAATGGAGGAGCAACCTATAGCCAAGGAGATTGAAGGAAGTACTATATAAAAGACAAATCCATATTTAATTTGTATGTTTGGGCCATTGACCGTATTTGTAAGATTTTAATGGCAAGTTTATGGGTAATAGATGCTCTCTATTTAGATAAAATAATTGGTTATAAGACATCATTTGTACAAAGACACAACAAAATGGGAAAGTAGGAAGGAACTAGTATGGCTCAAATTTGTTGAGTAGGTGATGAAGGTACACTCTGATACCACTAACAAAGGTATGCTCTGATACCACTTGATGAAGGTCCGCTCTGATACCACTTGATAGAGGTACGCTCTGATACCACTGACGAAGGGCCACACCACCCTAAGCGAGTCCAGATCCACACTCTGGTAGAAACCTCTGAGATCTCAACTTGTGCTCGCAAGCCACCAAGCAACTTCCTTGTTTCTAAACCGCAGTCACTAGCTCTTCTCCAACTTTATCCAAGATCCAAGTGTAAACTGCCTCACATTCGGCGCTCTGTCTACACACTCACAACTCCACCATAATCCTACTGTAAACTGCCTCACATTCGGCGCTCTGTTCACAGACTCAGAAAAAATCACTCTTCACTTCCTCCTTCTCTTTAACACCTTGAAGCTTTCACACCTTCCAACTTTCCTTCCAAAGCTTCCACTTCTCAAACTTCTCCTTGAGCTTCCACTCCTCAAGCTACTCCTTGAGCTTAATTAGAAATGCTCATATGCCTTGCTTAAATAGGCATTTACCACCCAATGCATGACTTATCCACAAGCTTCTAGAATTCCTCCACAACCTTCTACAACTTCCACAACCTTCTACATTATCCACAACTTTCTACAATATTCATAACTTTCTACAATTCTACCCACACACCTCGATAAATGGAATGACAACCATTTTTATTTTATTTTTTCTATTATGCCACCTATGCACCTCAAAATTAGAAATCCCCTTTTCCTTTCTTTTCTCCTTTTTATTTTTTTATTATTTCTCCTCTAATTTTCGTCACTTTCTCTCTCCTCCAGAATTTTTTTTTTTTTTAATTCAAATTTTTTTTTTCCAATAATTTTTCCATGCAAGATGCTCCTGCATCAGTAGGATGGAGAAGGCACAATAACGCGACTTGTATTAATGGCAAAAGGGTTGGGATACAACAGGTTTGTGATCGAATATGCAAAGGAGCATGAGAGATTGTAGTATGTAGTTGAGGAGTTGCCCATGGCTGATCTATCTATTGAGGATTAGGAGAAGTTGAGTGCGGGTGAGTCAAAAGGCATAACTATAAAGATTTATAAGCCCAATGGAAAGGACCCAATTAGCACAGTTTAGAGGTATCTATAGGATTTACAACCCATGGTCATGATACAAGAGATTGGGGACATATCTAGGCTATTGCAAGTAGGGGATTTCCCATTGATGGTGAGTAAATCCCAATGTACCCTCACATTTATGTTGATGGAATATGAAGGAGAATTTGTTAGATGCTTCACTTCTAGAAAATGCCCATGGTCAGAGATATTGGAGATGATGGTAGCATTCCTTTGGTTGAAGCTTGAAATGTTCTCTATTGATGAGATTGCACAGTATAGGGATGAGGCCCTCTGGATGGTGTATATAGTATGTGCCAAGATGTCTGACTGTATCAATAATTTCCAAGAATGATTGATCTGGCAAGCACAATGCATTGAAGCAAAATAGGTCGAAGTGACAACAAAGATGAAATGACTTAGGAGGCACATTTGGCTAAGAGGGAGGAGATTGAACACACCAAATGTAGATTGGTTGAGGTTGCACACCTGGTGAAGACCATGAGAGTGCGAGTTGGTAGCAGTTCAACATTTGAAGTTGCGCAGAGAGGAGTTTGTTGTCGGTAAATTCTATATTGTAGCCGACGGGTAGAATTGTATCCAAAAGAGCGTGTGACGGTTGAGTCACCCCTTCGGGAAAGTATATGTACATTGTCCATAGGGACTATTGAGACATCATCATAATCATTATCAGTGTAAGCATTGTACTTGGAGTGCATATTGCGTATATGAATAAAGTATCTGTTCTGTGTGATATATTACTGTACTACATGCGATAATTATTTGTTTACCCTATACGGTAAACGTTTGGCGCTGTTGCTAGTCGAACCTGGAACAAAGGAAGTGTTATGAAGATTAATGCCGAATCTACATAATAAAGATAGGAATAAGATAAAAGATAAGGATGAGATACGCACAACACAAGAAGTATTAATTTTAACACAACAAGTAGAGCGTAGATAGAAGCTTCAACAGCTTACCGATGGACACCGAGGGGGTGAAGGAGCACAAACAGAGTGAGTGCATTCACCTAGCAGATTGAGGAGTGTCGAGGAATTGCTAGAAGAAATTCAACAGCGATTGAATTTGGTGGAAGAGACAAGGGAGGAGTTCCTTAACTTGTATACGCTGAGGGTAGAGAATCCAAATGGAAGGGAAGTAATTCGCATGGCTCGAAGTGCCAGAGGAGCATGAGCGTGGAGTGAACTCTTCGTTTTCGATACACCCAATGAACGGATATAGGTAGAGAATCAAACAACTTCACTTGAGGAAGATCCTTTCTCATCGGGTAACGTAGTTGTCCAAAGTAGGGCAGTTGTTCGAAGTAGCGCAGTTGTGTAGAACAAAGCAGGTGCTCAGAACAATGCGGGTGCGCAGAATAGTACACAACACGTACCACAAAATTAGAAGAAAGTAACAATGGCAGGATCAAAGGAACAATTGCCGAAGTTCAATGGTGATGGGACGGCCGATCCAATCAGACATTGTAAAACATGTGAAATGATTTGGATGGCGAACGACATAATGAACCAAGATGGCTACGGGGTGTAGCGATTGATTGGTTTTTAGATGCCAATCCTCAAAAATTAACTACATGGCCGAATGTTAAGAAAGAATTCATAGCATAATTCCAACTACTGAGGGATGATAATGAAATAGTAGCGGAAATATATAGTATGAAACAGGGGAAGAACAAAACAATCCGGGTATATGCAAAAAGGCTGAAGGAGTTGGTGGGGAAAATGGAGAGTCAACCAATGGACGGATTAAAGAAAAGATGGGTTGTTGAAGGGCTACGACTAACACTAAAGAAAAAGATGAAAATTGTACCCCCAGCCTCGTACATAGATGCATATAATCGAGTGATGGATCTGGAGAGTGAGCAGAAAACGAGCAAAAAGAAGAAACATAAATCGTCAAACTTAGACAATTCATCTTCCAAAAGTAGCAGCAGCGACAAAGAATCAAGTAAGAAAGTTTGAGCGTTGTAAAAGGATATGTTACGCATGATGAAGGAATTTAAAAATCTGAAAAAGAATCCTGACTCGGCAAAAGGGGAATTGTGGTGTACGAACTGTAAGGAGGGCCACACAAAGGACTTCTGCCCGAAAAAACAATTTTGTGATAGCTGCCAGATTGCAGGACATTCCACAAAGGAATGCCCGTTCTATATGAAGTCAAAGGGACATCGGCAAGTATTATTGACGCAAGAAGTGTTCATTGGAACGAACACGAACAATGATGCAAACTCAGGAGGATACTGTAATAATAACTGATGCGAATGAGGTGGTAGCAATAATAATAATAACAATAATGGGGGCTGAAGTGGAATATAGTACGACTTGAGTGGACGGCCAATGATATAATGTCGTGCGTGCAACCTCTAGGGGCACTTCGCCAGAGACTGTACCAAAAAGAAAACGCCACAGCTGTTGTGTAGATGGTGCGATTTGGGAGACCACAAGGATTCAAAATGCCCTAAGGGGTGAACTTGTTAAGCATCGAAGCATGTGATGAGGAGATATAGGCCATCACTCGCGAACAAGCAAAGAAGGCAGTGTACACAGATGCAGAGGAAGAAAAGAAGAGGTTACAACAAGCACGAACGGAGTTGGAAAAACAAATGGAAATGGAAAAATTACAAACAAAAGACACTGCCGGCACCTCGAAGAGGAACCTGGTAGAACAAAATATTATAAGGCAGTTAATGCAAATGGAAGTTCCTATGAAGTTAAATGACCTTACAATGCCTCAGTTGCGAACGATGATACTGAACATGACACCACTCTCGAAAGCAACAGAAGAGATGAGAAAGGATGGCAATGGAGCGACTGTAGAAGACCCAATGCTATTGGCACTCACTACGAGAAGACATCTTGCAGTAGTAGGGATGGGTATCCTGGGAACCATACTCACGGACACAATCATCGACAGAGGGTCAGGAGTAAACGTACTACTGAAGGATATATGGAAAAAGTTGTGACAACCTATGTTGTGGTCACCTACATTTCAACTACTCACTGCCGATCAGTACGGGATCAAGTCTCTAAGGACCTTGATTGCACAGCCTGTAAAGGCACACAACCATTCCTGTTGGATTTTGTGGTCATACCATGCAAAAGAAAAGGATATGACACCATCCTCGGATGGGGCTGGTTGGTACAGGCGAAAGTGAAACATATTTGGAAGCGGAATGCCCTATCCATGGAAGGCAGAGGCCGGAGATTTATAATCGACCTGCACACATAGATGGTAGGTGAGAAGGCAGCGTTGTTGGATTCCAAGGGCAAAGGCGAAGGTGATGACGAGGGGAAGAAAAGAATAAAACCTGACAAAGGAGTATTGAGATTAGGAGGGTCAAATGACGACGACTTGGACTGAGTAAATGGCTTACTCCATTGGCAAATGGAGGACTACGAGCTCTTCCTGATTTGTAACATGTTAGGAGTCGAAGAGGGAAAAGAAGGGAACGAGTTTTTGAAGGAGTATAGCTAAGTGAAGGAGGGAGAAGCACATGTAGATGAAACGCCGATGCATACGTTTAGTGATGACAAACCTATAAAATATGAAGAGCCTACTGTAAAAACGATGAACTTAGAAGATGAAGCCAATCCAAAAAAAATCTTTGTGGGAGATGACTGGAATCCAATCTTGAAGGCAACAATATTCAAAATATTTATGGAGTATAAGGACATGTTCATGTGGACGTATAAGGATTTAAAAGGAGCACTGCCAGAGTTATGTGTCCACTAGATACCTCAGATAGAAGGTGCAGTACTTGTACGGAAGTGGCCGTATAGGATGAACAAAAACTATGCCGCACAAGTCATTGATGAGATTGACCGAATGCTGGAAGCAGGAATTATTTTCAGGGTGCAGACGAGTGGGTATCACCAATTGTGATATCTTTGAAGAAGGATACCACTCAAATAAGAATATGTGTAGACTTTTGATGCCGAAATGTAGTAACAATTAAAGATCCATTCCCGATACCATTCACCGATGACATTCTGGAAGAAGTTGCGAGGCATGAAATTTATTCATTCATGGATGAGTTCCCTAGATACAACCAGATATTGTTACATCCCAATTTTTGACCTAGTTTGAAATATAGACGTTGAAGTTCACATGAAGTTAGTTGGTAGTTTAATTTTATATAATTTGGCGAAATGGTAAGATAGATAGTCGTTATGATCTGAAGTGAAGATGACATGCTAGTTATTCGTTAATTGCGAATTCATGGAATTAAGACGAAAGGTTAACTAATATGATTATTTATAATGTATAATTTAATTACAGAGAAATTCCTTGCAGGAAGCTTGTCGAAGGGGGTGGAAGCATTGTCAGAAAAGAATTAGGCAGGGCATCACCGTCATTGGACAGATAGGCATCGAGACCAAGCGATTTGTAATAGGACTCATCTCTGGAATTGCATGAGTTGTTAATAATTAATTAAGTTTAAATATAAAGGTATTCTTAAAAGATTTTAAATTATCTTTCGTCGTATTATTTTTTAATAATAGTTTATATATGTGCATTTGTATATAAAAATATTTTTGGCATCTTTATAGGTTAATAAGTTAATAGAATGATGTTTTAAAAAGTTCTTATAGGATTTTAATAAATTTTCGAATTATAATAATATTAATAAAACCTTTTCCCCCTTGTTCCAATGTTTCATATTTTCCAACCGATGGGAATTTCAATCACATTTCAATCTTGTAACAGCAGAAGATGGATAGCCGATCAATATCTTTATATGCTGCCTTGTCGTTTTGGAAGAAACACAACAAATCCGTTTGTTCTTGCTCCTGCCATGGTCTTAGGTAATGTTTTCCTGTAACCCGAGCTGGTGTTTTAATGAAAGTCTCTCCGCCGTGAGTGATCAGTTCTAAGACTTCCTACTAAATATCCATCGACCTCTTTGCCCAAACTCTCATCGTTTGCCATAATATCTGGTTCCACCACAAAATCATTCACCTGAGATTACGTGAAGCCATCCTTGCATACTTTTTGAGCTAGGGAATTCAGCGTAGGTTGAAGACTTCTCCAAGCAGGGCGCACAATATACTGCAGACAAGTAAGGGTGAACTGAAAACGTTTATATCTCCTTTGCATAAGTTTTTCCATCTCTTTTTCTGTCTTCTTTTTTGAGTCGGGTTGCATCAATGTAAAGAGGATCAGTGTACAGATTGAGTCATAATACCACTCTTGTGCTTATCACATTAGTAGAATACCAACCGAGTTTGTAAACATTGTTTAGCGATAAAAGTAAGTAATGTCTATGACAGTGTTGATAAAGAAATTAATAAGACCACTGATCTCTTTTTATTTGCTTGATTTTACCTCAATATTTTTTTTGATTGTAAAACTATACCAATATCAACCCATGTCATAAATCTGTGGAGTTGTGTTATGAACTGTTCTGTCTCAATCCATCAAAACTAATAATAAAGATCAAGTCTGAGTATCGAGGAAGATCTGAGAATGTAGAATCATAATCTCATGATTAAGTATAAGATGTAATGGATTCAGGCACCGAGGAGACACCAATCTAAAGATCTATTGATGCTTAGTGAGTGCAATAAGTTGTTCTTTTCTAGTTTGCAAGTTGGATATAATATGAGTTCATCTGCTGTATTTGTGTGTATTGAGAGTTTGTTTTTCAAGGATATAGATATTAAAAATTGGTTGAAGATATAAGCGTAGGAGATAAGTAAGAATGTTGCCAAATTTAGAATGGCCAATCGTGTTTTTTCTTTCTAATGCAACTGTTGAATCAAGAATGTTTAATGTGTCTCTTTTTTATTAATACAATTGCAGACTGAATCGAGATGGTCAGTAAAAGAATTCTTGTTCTTGGAAAACTGTCTTAAACCATAAATGTTTCTTTATTCATAAGAGAGTATTAAACATGTATAAAGATATGGATATTCAGTTCAGAATGTATCACAAACATTCATACCCTGCAAGAATGAATTTATTAATATTAAACAAGCATCTGGAAATCACGGGCTTGGAGGCCTGATGAGGTTAAGGGGGCGTGAGGAAAGATTCATCAACAATAAGAACCGGTAATATCAGTTATGACTTTTTAATATATATCATTAATAATAACTCATGCATTTTCCTGTTATGATGATCTCCTGTTGCCAAGTCGTATGGCGTGTTATATATTATGATGCCCAATGAATGGTAAGATGTTCCCTGTCAATTCTGGGTAGGGAGGGCCTTTCTCGTTAGAGATCATGTGGGGATATATATATTGTGGTCCGAGGTTGGGTGGTAAAGCCCCTGGCAATGTTTCACCTCTCTCAAGATGTTAGATATGCGTCAAACAAAGATAAGCCATGAAATCAATTGTTTATCGGAAACAGGTATTATCATTTTTGTTTATGAGAAGGTAAGATTAAATTGAGGTATATTCATTGTTATCATCATTTTACTTCATATAAATGAATAGTGAATATAAGTAATTATCTAATCTTGAGAAATTATCATAGATAAGCAATCTAAAGGAAAAGAAATCCGAAGCCCTAATTGATTGCGTGACAGCTGGTACCTTGATTGATATGGTGGTATCGAAAGCCCTAAATTGATTCTGTCGTTGCGAAAAACCCTAGATAAAATCCGTTGTCGCAGAAGCCCTAAATTGAATACGTGGTCGCGGAAGCCCTAAGTGGTAACGTAGTACCAGAAGCCCTATATAAACCGATGGTAATTGATGCCCTAATTGGTAAGATGGGGGTTGGACTTTGTTGGACCCCTCAAGGTAAGTAAAACTAGAAGATGCAGGTACATTGTGGTAGTGACGGAGTACCTTACCAAGTGGGTAGAGGCACGGGCCCTGCCAAACAACTTTGCGGTAAGCACAACAAAATTTATCTATGAGAAAATAATCACAAGGTACGAGATCCCATTGCAGTTGGCAAACAACCGTGGGGGACACTTCGTGAATCACATCATCCAACTGCTGACAACAGAGTTCAAAATAGACCATTCCCTGTCAAGCCCGTACTACCCCAAAGCCAACGTACAAGCAGAAGCTACGAATAAGATTTTGGTCGGAGTGATTTATAAATCTTGCACGGTCGAAGGAGAGGATTGGGAAGAAAAGCTACCATCAACATTATGGGCGTACTGTACTTCATACAAGGTAACCACTGGACACACTTTGTTTCAGTTGATGTATGGATAGGAAGTTGTGGTGCCAACGAAATTCATGGTACCAAGTTTGAGGATTGCAATCGAAAACAAGCTAGGAGATATGGAAAGCTTGAGGGAGAGATTGTATAATTTAAATAAACTGGATGAGCGACGACTGCAGGCACAATGGGCCACGAAGGTTACTCAGAATAGGCGTAAGGCATGGCATGAAAAGCACTTAAAGCTGAACAAGTTTCAACCAGGCCAACTAGTGTTGAAGTATAATGGGCGCAACAAGATCAGACCAGGAAAATTCAAAGTTAAATGGGTCAGACTCTACAAGATCTGCGAAGTTGGTGATAATGGAGCAATAAAATTATGGCTGCTCAATGGGAAAGAAGTACTCGATGCAATGAACGGGTCAAAGTTGAAAATCTACCACGAAAAAAATAACATACCCAGCGGATGTCAGAGAGAGAAGGATAAAAATAATAATAAAGAATGTATATATGTAAGATAAGCAAATGTAAATAATGTATAAAGTTAAGCATATTTCCGTAGTACGGCCCCATAATTACTAAATATAAAAGTACATAAGAAACGAATAAATAATGTTAAACTAAAACAAGAAAAAGTACCGTACGTTCTTTGGGAGCCTTATATTAGCATACCACAGAGAGGAGAGACTAAGAACACCGTACAACATTAGGAGCGCATTGCACGGCTTGAGAAGACACTGTACGGTAGTGATAGAAGGGCAAGAACAAAACATTTGAAACATCGTATGGTGAAGGAGTAGGCACCATACGCTAGAGCACGTATACCGTATGGATCTAGATGTTGACACACAAATAGCAAACGGTGAAATAAGAAAATGAGTATACCGTACGGTCCATACGAAAGACATAAGAAGGAAAACAAAACCTTATAGTAAACACCGTACGACTATGTCATCTTGAGGTGGGGATTGTACGCCAAGCTCTAGAGAGGAATGTGAATATTGTACAGTCATCAGCAGAGAAGACCACCGTGCAGCTTCTGAAAGTGTGAACAGTGGCTTTGAGAGGAAACCAAAGGCAACCGTATTGACTAACATGAGAGATTACACACCACTGTACGGATATCTATGAGAGGAGCAAAATTTGGCTGTACGACCAACAATTGAAGGGAAGGATACCGTACGGACATCTGTGGAAGCAAGAAGCCGACCGTATGGCCGTATAGTATAAGAACAACATTATAAGGACCTCAGATGCATCATATGGTCTCCACGCAAACAAAGCATAGCAAAGAGAAGCCGCCGTACAGAAGAATAGGGAAGGAGTAATAGATATCGTATAACTGTACTTGTACAGTAGGAATAAGAAACAACTTATAACTCCATATGAAACAAACTTTGCAAGAAACAATTTGGTAGAAGGGAAGAGTAGCCGTACAACCTTGGAGGAGAGAAACATTACATCCATACAACAAATAGAGCGTTGGAAAGAAGAGTTGTACAAGAGCATTTGAAGGAGGAGTGGTGCAAATCTATATGAACGCCATCGAAAGTAAAAGGAAACTTTGAAATAAGTTTGTGTACGAAGGCAACTGACCTAACCGTTTTGTCTTCTTCAAGCAAAATGACAAATAGGTGACAATTATGCATTCAACTAGTAAGAGGACTTGGAAAAAGAAATTGGAAGAAGATTCAGCAACAACTGCAGCCATGAACAAGAATGTAAAGACTTTGCCAACCAGAGTACGTGTAGCAGGAGGGACAAGTACAGGACCAAGCAAAAAGAAAGGGAAGCAAACAACACAGCTGACTGCAATGGATACTTCCATAGCACAAAATGTTTCATTTGAAGGGTTGAATGGAGCAAAATGCAGGAAGTGGTGGCAGGAGACGCCTGATAACCATCTAGTGAAGGCCAACATTTGGAAGGCACAGGTTGAATGGGTAATACAAATGCATGTATTCTGTATACGAGATTATGAAGGATTTTTGTGCCTCATGATAGAAACGTACGATAGGTTCTCTTGAACTAGTATGTTTGCCTATCTTGGATTCAACTTGGTAATATCATTCAGATTAGCAAACTTCACATGGGTATTCGGAATACCTGGTCATGCACAAGGGGGAAGGAAAATAGACAGTAAACTGAAAAAGTTGAGTCGGGAGGTAAAGACACAACTGATACAGCTGGTATGTGGGGATTTGACATAGATGGAGCAAGAAGCTCTCACGGACACGTTGAAGGGTAGAGGAAAGACAAGAAGGGCACTCGCGTTGTCTTATGGATGTAGTAAAAAGTTGCCTCATAGGATCTAGTTGCGCTTTAGACATTTCATTCCCGTAGGTGGCCATGATGAACGAGATCCTAAATGTAAGTGTACGATTGAACTACATTGTTGGCAGAACAGATGTATGCATTTATGACACTGTAGCACAAGACGTTCTACATGCTGCACTATGCCATTGGGCTATTCTTGGAGGCAACGACGCGAATGATCCCCAACGATGCACTGGAGGCCAAACTGGGATCACTCGTGCCAGGCGAACCCCCGATCATGTAGTGGGGGCATATTGATACACTTGGCAGCAAGACCACGGTTGGCCAGAAACAACCGAGACCAGATGGAGGAAATACTGACAGTGGTCGCAAGGAGACTTCTTTTAAGGAGGGTGAGACTAACGAGGAGGACGAGGACATAGAAGTAATTATAGCTACACCATTGAGATTTCCATGGCTTGCACTCTCAATGACGACGCACTTGGTACCAACAGGTATACACGACATTCTGGTGTTTGGCCAGTTCAGATAGCCAGTGGTGATGACTCCGGCTATAGTTGCAATTCAGCTTGTTGCAGTTCTAGAGGCATTAGCAGAGGCACATCCGTCACCGAGGAGACAGCTATTTCAAAGGTAACAATGGAGCATGCTTGAGAGGTTTTGCCAGCTATACTAGAGGTTGGGGTTGAGGTACTTGTACCTGATGTGGGGATGGACACTCGAGGAGTGATGGAGATACTGACGAGGGAGGTTTTGAGGATGCCGGGTGTTCATTTGAAGGTAGTGGGTTTGGATGCAGTGGTTACGGTTGATACAACATTGTTAGCATTGCCTGAGGAGCTAGATAGAGAGAGCAGAATTTAGAGGTTGAGCATGTACTTGAGTACGAGGTTTCACCATACATTAGCACCTCGAGCGACATACCTTCACACACCTACGTGAGAACTAGCTCGGGAGGAAGATCCTCTACAGACACAGGTGGAGGGGATTCACCTGACACAGATTGATGGACTACCACATAGTGTTGTTGAGCGGATGGCGGAAGCAGTAGAGAGGGCTATGGGTGCTCAACAACAGCCTCCAGTAGCGCCAGAAATAGTGACGAGAGAGGCATTCTTCGCTGATATAGTGACTCTAGTGACTTGAGCTCGCCAAGTAGTGGCCTCTGCAGAGATATAGGCCTTGGACTCAGTAGTAAAGGCGCTGGAGAGTGTGAGGTCCTTTATGAGATTAGGATGTCCGATGGCCTTTACAGTTTGTTTTGAGGAGCGAGGATGGCTGAGTGTGGAGTCTGGAGATGCGCCAAGATTAGGGCACTAGGAGAGATCTAGGTATGGAGAGCCAAGTAGAGGCTTTGACTTAGGAGATAGTTGAGATACGCAGGGATGCATATTATACCCTTTGGAGGAGCCAGGCAAACCAGGTAGCAACGGAGAGGGCTTGGGAGGAGTCAGCTACCAGGCTAGTCACGAAAAGGGCAGCCTGGGAATCCGAGAGGGTAGCATTGTTAGCCCTACAAAGCCAACTACAACAAGTGGTAGCGAAGAATGATCGGTTGGCAGCAGAGAAGGAGCGGGTGGCAGAGGAGAAAGAGAGAGAGAGCTTGGAGAGATTGCTGAAATGATGCAATCAGCTTTGGAGCTTCAGATGGAGGTTGAAGAAGAATTGAAAGTATGGAAGGAGAAGTCTATAAGCTACGAGCAGAGCTGAATGAGCATAGAGCACGGACGGCTACTACACTAGGGATGCATTCCTCTTCTCAGTGTCTAAATATTGATATAATTATTTGTTTTGGTTGTAATTTGAATTATGTTGTAAGGGTTGTCTCTATTTTGTCTTTCGGAGACGACTTTACTTTTTTGAGGGGATGATGTTTTCAGACAATTCTATATTGTAGCCGACAGGTAGAATTGTATCTGAAAGGGCGCATGACGGTTGGGTCACCCCTTTGGGAAAGTAAATGTACATCGTCCGTAGGGGGTGCTGATGTAGTTTGATGATAAATAAAATGATCTAATTTATAATTAAGTAATTAATCTCTGAAAGTGAGTGGTGAGTTCATAGGTGGGCACTGCACACATGAACTTCTTGTATCTATTGCACATCGAATTAATGAATGAATAAAATACATCTTTCTAGAATATTGATGCAAGTAATTGTTATTTTAATATTCTATTATTTCTATTTACTCTTTCTAAACCATTCAAGTGGAATACCCTAGTGAACAAACTCATTGAGTTTTGTAATTAGTTTTTGATGATTTTCACTAATTCCAAGCTCTTGACTTGTATTGTGTGTTGAAAACATGGATTATATACTCCAAAATACTATTTTATTGTTTTAAAAAAACAATGAAAATGGTGTGTGCCACAAAGGTCTTTGTGGTTTTTAAAGGATTTCTTTTGGGCTTGGATCCTCCAAAAGGCATGACCCCTAGACTCTTGCAAAATTCATTTGATACATTTTGTAGCAGTTCTTTTAAAAAAGATTATGTTTTATTTCAAAAGTACATGTATTTTTTAAGTTGTTGAGAGTTAGGAATTTTTTTGGTGTACCAAGTTCAAGTCAAGTTTGAGTTTACATCTTACATCTTGCTCTCATCCTGATGATGGATCACATAGTGTGATCCGAAACGTTGATGATAAAAAAACATACGCAATCAAATCCAAAGGCATAATCATCATTAATTATGGTTTTGTCTATGATTTCAGTTTGAATCATGCTTCTTCAGGTGTAATGTTCTGTGTGGCTTTGTTCAAACTTTAGCTAAGGAATTATGTGACACGCCTTTGCAGTGCATTGTATATTGGTCATTCCATGATGTCTAGTTCCTATTTTAGACAACATCATTGCATGGTGGGCAGTAAGATGCTTAAAGCTGTCTCTGGATGCATTCCTCCATATAAAATACTTAGAACTGTCAGGAAAGGGACTCTTTTTTTGTTGTCTATGTTGAAGTATCTAGGATCGGTTTCTACAAATGTAATTACACTGCCATGGTTATTGGTATGTTCCAAATGCAGATACCAATCTCTTATAAATATAAGAGTAGGAGACATGTCTCGTCATGAGACATGTCTCTATGATTAATCATTATTAGTTAATGTATATTAACAATACAATATTATATATATATATATAATATAATATAATATATTTATAATATTATATATATGATATATTATTGCAACATTGTATCTTACAATTAAAACAATCCTGCTGTAGCTATAATCTTAACACTCACTCTTAGCTAGGGAGCATTTGTTATGGAACACATTATGTTCTCAAGCATATGTAGATATATCACCTCAATGTGATATTCCTAAAATGGCATATTTAAGGATATCAACACAAATCCATCAACACACACATATATATTAACATATATTACATATGGAATTGGCTTCAATTCACTATGAGGCTAAATTACTCAACAGTCTAACCATAGGAGTTATAACATCCCTACTAATTTACTTCCCGGCCAATGCGTTGGATTAACAAATTGACCAAAGCATTTAGTTTTCCAAAAATAAACTGGCATGGTAAGTAAGAAGAATGCCTTGTCACTGATGTTGTTGATTTCCACAATGTTTTACACAACTCAGCAAAAGAAAACAAAAAAGTTCAGATAACCCTTTGGATCACCATGTGTTTTCAGTTTGAAATGGCTGCCTTTTATATTTACCAGCCAAGCACCCGGCAGATAGCTATCTGTTTTTAACAGGCAGAAGCTTGTAAATCATATGAGTTTGACTAACTACAAAATGATACTGGAAATTCAAATGTCCACACCTTTTCTGTCAAGTCTTTTGTTTCTTTCCAAAGAATGTAAGAGCCCTGCTGGTTCACACTACTGCAACGCTGGATGATGTTTTTTGTAGTTTTTTTTTTGGCAATATTTAGTTTTTCTTGGTTTTTCAAAGATTTATTAAATGCTGAAATGAACAATTAAACAAACATCTGCTGAGTACTGACAATGCCAATATAGAACCGATGATTTGCAATTTTATTACAAATAATACTCATGTAATTTGCAATCAAAATAAGAACCTGATTTATATGGGTGTTCAGTGCTTGCAGCAGGTTTGAGTGTGCTATGCCACACCTATAATATGGAAATCAGGAACACTTTTTCCATGAAACACCTATAAGCCCAGATGCTGCCCTTGCACAGTTAAACGCTGCTCCATGTATGGATTCACAGCTCTTGGAAACCCATGGCACATTAACCACAGTAGTCACAGCTCAAACATGCCAGGAAATGGCGTTAAAATTCAGAGGTAAACGATTGGAGTGCAGACCTGGTTGAATGGCTCCTACAGTGAGCCAACGCTGCCTAACAAGTCAAGAAAACAGATCCAATCTGCACTCACGTGGCTAAGGAAATAGCACAGTAATCTGGATGCCAACAATGCAATAGATATCCTTCTGACTTTTAGCTTTATCATTGAATGAAATTCAGAATAGAAACCCTCGGTGTAGATGCCGATTTTCAGATCAAACAACTTATCAATTTGCTATACAACAGCAACAAATTGATGAACAATCAGAATCAGACTCACAACACAATTCACCATATATTGCAATGCCTCAAAGTCCAACAGTACGAGGAATAAGTCCTCTCAGATTTCCAATGCCAAAACCCTCATCAACTCATGAAAAAGTAAATAAAATTATAAGGCATAGAGATATGGATTGATTTTCTCCTTGGAGTCTCATTTATGACACAAAATGAAGCGTGTCTTCTCCTTCACTCTTTTCACTTACGATAGACTTGATAAACAAGTTATAATATAAAGCTCCATTAATTGATCTGACCAAATACTGATAATGCCAAACACCAGGCGCCTCAACTGCACTTCTAAAAATACTAATAGTAACTGCCCATAACTGACTTACTATAAATAGCAAGTCAATCAACACAGACCCTCAAATTGTGCTGTCAGCTCACGAGGGTCGCACTAATGAACTGGCCATGCCCAGCTACAGGAACCTGCTAAAATGGGGACATTACAAAGAAAGATTATGGTGATTTTCTATGGGTGGATCAACAAGTTTGTACTACGTAATGTCATTGATATTGAGTTTATATCATTAACTTGATAATTATCTTTCATATAACTTTAATAATTACAAGGATTGCTATAGTGATCATGATGGGTATAAATAAAATTCCATTAATGGAGTGGATTTAATAAATAATAATAATTAAATGAAAAATATAAAGAATAAAACTAAAAATAATCTAAATTTCAATAAGTTAAATGAATGGTCAAAAGGCATGAATGGAAAAGTTGCGTCTCCTCAAACATGAGATATAAAAAAGAGAAAGAAATTCAGGGGTGGGTGGGTGAGAAAGGAAGTTAGAAAGAATGGTGGATTGCAATCAAGGAAGGATTAATGAAGGAATGCAAGGTAAATAAGTTGTGACTCTTTCAAAGGGCAGAAATTATGAAGGGATATTGAACATTCAATGTTGAACAGGTTTCTTTTTTCTTGTTTATATTCATTTTTAAATACCATAAAACTAGAAATTTGATTTCCGCTTGAAAAGGTGAGGGTACAACCATGCTAAGCAGGAGAAAGAGTATAGGCTCTTCATAATAATTGTTTTTCCCTTTGTCTTGACATTTGGTGGCTATGATTGTGGCCATAATTAAATTTTACAATTATCTCATGCTTTACATCTTAGGTGTTAAATCTATTATATTATGCACATTTCTATGGTAGCCAAATGTACTTTTGTCATGATCAAACTTTATGAAAAATGTAAGTTGTAAAAGATTCCGATCACTTCAGGCATTGCATCATCCATTTTGTTCTAGTTACTTTCCAGTTGCTTTAATCTACTTTGATTGATCAATGAAATTCAACATTTTTATTTTCTTTCCAGTGGATGTAATATTCAAATCATGCCTTTTGCCAGGTTCTTATCTTTGCAGAGCCTGATGAACATGAGAGCATTATTTCAATCTCCCAAGCAGCAGCAAAAAAATACAAGTCTAAGGTAAGCAGTTCAATTTAAACATATTAAGCGTGTTGCTCAGATCAGTCACTATGAAGTACAATGCTAGTTCAAGATTTCTGATTATTTTGATACCATATCGTCTTTATGTTCTTTTTTTTTCCTTATTTGGTAATTTCATTTGAAAATGTTAACAAATAGTTTGTTTGCTTAAACTTCATTATACAATACCGTACTGATATTTTTCTTTTATTGGCTGTAGATGATTTTTCTGCTTGTTGACTCCACAGATGAGAACCTTGCAAAACCCATGCTTACTTTATTTGGGCTCGATCCAACAATGCCTACAGTGAGTTTTTGTCATACAAAGAAACATTTTTCTTTTCTTTTGGTTTTTCATTCTTGCTGAATTATATCTTTACAGCTATTAAAATGCCAAGATACATTAATAAGATTTATTTATATGATCTTTCAAAACATGAAACTATCTTAGCAAATAATAATTTCTATCAAGCTATCCAAATAAGTTCACTGAACTTTGGATAGTCATTGAGTTACTGAACTTTACTGTTTTTGAATCAACAATTTGTCCTCTTCTGTACATATTGAACCAGGTTTGTGGGATATCTCTAGATTACACAGTTATTTTTGAGAACCAAGATGTGAAATGCTTTTCTGTAGAAGGAAGTGTCTTTAAGTTGCTCTCTCTCTCTCTCTTGATAAGATGCTTTCTAGCAGTCAATGTTTCAGATAGTTTTTCCACATGGTTCAAATCTGTTTATGCCACTGCCTTTATTATGAAGTGTTTCTCACTGAAAATATTTGATCATTCACAATACTTTTCCATTGACCAACTCCTGCCTACAAAATTCTTCTTAAATTTGTGTCTCTTCTGTGAAATGAGTGAATTTTGAAACCATTAAACTCTCTCTTATCTTCAATTTCATGCCTAAGTTTTCCATCTTCAATATAAGCTACACCAAATTTTCTCCGCCTTCCGGATAATGAGAAAAACTCAATGATCTTTTGCTTCCAACCTATCTTGGGAAGCTAGATATGCTTAAACTTTTTTCTCCTTAGTTGAATTCTGTTTCAGAATATGCTTACAGCTTGCACTTCTGTTTGTTTATAAGTGGCAAAGGCCCCTATGTTTGAGCTCTACTCAAATATGCATGGATCGAAATTAGAGCCCACAATGTATGTCATATCTACATTGGATTTTCTTGAAAATGAGGAGAAATGATTGCTTCTATGGGTGCTTGTGCTTTTACTCTCTCCACTTTCTTTTTATTCATAATTCAAGAACTGACATCATCTCTTTCTTTACCTCTCTGGGGCCACAGTGCGACTTGGGATAGTGATTAAGATATTTGCAAGGTGCTGTTTGAGGTGATTGATGCCTCCACTAAGCCCTGAGCACTAGGTTTATATCACAGTCTTTGCTATTGGTCTCATTACAACATATTTCCAAATAGAGTCAGGGCTTCCAAGGAATTTAGTTCTGATGGGACAATTTCTACTTACTGAGTTCAATTCTGATGTCGAGTTGAATGCCATTGTCTATTAACCTGCAACATTGACAAATTTTTATTATAAAAAAAGTGTTTAAAAATGATATGGCAATTTGAACATGAAAGACAAAATCATGTAAAATATAAATGCATATGAAAAATTGAAACTTAATATGGCAATATAGTAATTGAATTAATCTGTTGATAAAACATAACCACTTTTAGTCTAAAATGCAAGCCCTATATTCATTAAAGATTTGATTCAAATAATGTGTAATGAAAAACTGTTTAAATTTTAATCAACATACAAATTTATATAAATTGAATCAATTCAATGCAATTAAATATATAAATTTTACATGGTTAAAGTAGTAAAAATGATTTATAACTTTATATACTTAGAAAAAAGAAAAAAAATGAACTAAGTTGGTGCAAATTGACATTCTAGGATTTTATTTTTTCCAACTTGTTCTAGAATCCTATAATGGTGTTGTATGTGTTCAAAATGACTTAATAGGGCTTTAAAGGGAAAAAATGTGTCTTTACAACATTTTCCTGCTTTTTTAATGCAATTTTGATGCATTGGTAGCTTGGCGAGTCAAGTTGTGAGAGTTGTTGAGTATTCTCACGAAAAAACACTGAGTTGTGAAAAACTCAAGATAGGAACTCAGTGAGTAAATGTGGTAAAAACTTGTGGGTGCTCGACAACTCACTCAGTTGGCAAACCATGTTTCAAGCCAATAATCATGATTATATTTCCTGTCAAAGTCTTTAGGTTTTTATATGATGAAATCAATTTTAGAAGCTCCAATGCAGAAATACAAGAAAGCAAATGACAAAAGCTCATAGCGTTCATAGTGTGGTAGCAAAAGAAGGATTTGAAAATGGTAAAAATGGTTTCATATAATAAAAAGAGTTTCCAACTTGAAATTGTTGCCTTGAAAAAATCAACTTCAAGTCAAGTTTTCAACATCAAAGAAAATTTGTTCAAATTTCTTAATAATTTTCTTTGAAGACAATTTTTTCTAGACATTGCTGTTTTTCACAAGTTTTCTCTGTTGTTTTTGTTAACTTTCTAGGATCGTTTTCTGCAAATGTAATAACACTCCTAATTATTTCTGTGTGTTTCAAATACAGATTTGAATGCTATATAAATATTCGTAGAAGAGACATGTCTCTATGGTAATAAATTAATTGTCAATTAGACAATATTAATATATAACATATCTATATACATTATATATTTATAATATATATTATATACTATATATAAGTAGATATATGAGGGTTCGGCTAATTGATGATTAACCAATAACCATAGAAGAATAAGCTCTTGGTCAATCCAATCCGACTAAAGCTACAACATTAACACTCCCTCTTAGTGAGAATTGTTATAGAACACATTATGCTCTCAAATATATAGAGAGATATCAACTCAATATAATAATCTTGGAATGGCATATATAAGGATATCAACATATCTCTATCAAATTAGATGTTATTTTTCAATATCATTTGAAGTATGATTCAACAAGAAATATCAATCATATGATATTTATCATACTTATATTCTCTTGGTATGTGCATTAGCATCATGTTCATGATGCCTACCAAAAGAATATATACTATCCTAGGAAGGATATGTGTTATCTAATCTCCGGGCAAACTCTGACACACTCTAGGACAATAACTGAATGTAGTCTATCAGATAACAATCATAAGCTCAGCAACTCAAAGTAATATTTTAGAAAGGATATGTGTTATCTGATCTCCGACACACTTTGGGATAGCAATTGAATGTAGTCTATCAGATAACAATCATAACCTCAACAACTTAAAGTAATATCCTAGAAGGATATGTGTTATCTGGTATCCGACACTCTAGGACAACAACTGAATGTAGTCTATTAGATAACACTCATGATCTCAAGTACAACAACTTAATGTAGTCCATCATGACAAGTATCATGATCTCCGACACATTCTGGGACCACAACTTAATGTAGTCTATCATGATACGCTTTTTATCATGATTTGGGGCACATTCTGTGACAACTTAATGTAGTCTCGATCATGATAATATGTCAAGCCATTGTTAAGATCATCACCTTACAATAGAGACCTCATAGCACAATTATCGATGAGAGATTGTCACCTCTCATGATGTTTTCTAGCAAAGTCATGTCTTAACTCACATGATATCCACCATGAACCAAGTCAGAGGGTGGATCCACCATAGCTGCTCCTAGAGGGTGGAAGAAGGGTTTTCACCTTAAACCTCTCTCTTACAGAGAAGAATGTATTACAAGGAATTTCACCTTGAACTTCTCCCTCTCAATCTGTACACTTTTTCGGTCCAAGATTGCTTCTGAGGTAATGTTAGACTCCCGTTGAGACTGTTATCAATCTCCTGACTTCAAACTCCCTCTAAATTTGATATGATCCTTGTAATCTACTGTCACAAGTCGTGTCATGCTTCCCTAGTTCAACAAGTATCCTGATAGCATAAGACCTTCCAACCTACATACATGAACATTGGACAATCCATCTCGACATGTTATACTCCATTTGAATCAATACAATCAAAATTACCAAAAGTTTGACTAAAGCATATCTTCTATCTTCTCCCTCTCTTTATCCAAGGTTGCCTCTAATGAATTGTTAGACTCCCTCTTGATATAGGAGGATACTTCGCAATCTCAATCATCAAGGATATTTGCTTCAAGAGTGTCACTTTATCCAACATGATCATTAGATGACTAATGAATTCTAGATCAAAACTTCTTTATCATAAGATTGAGTTCTTCACAATATTTGGTAGCACGTATAAACTGCCAACCTTCTTTTCCTGCAAGAACATCTTTAGGGGCAAAGGAAAAGATCAAGGCAAATAACTCTTACAGTACGTGCATAAATACAAGTAGATAAATGTAATACTTAAACATAACGAATACTTATATATACATCCTTGATACGAGTTGCTCCAATGAAGGTCCACATGCAACATGTCTCGGTATAAGCATTTGTCAAACAACGGGAATAGAACATTGATTATTATTCCCCCACAATGTAAACTTTCCACTCCTATATCATTGAATAAATTTGTTCACATCAAATATGGCAAACTTCTTTCTATTTAATATTTTTCTTACTCTCACCAAATATTTAATGAGCGAACCTCCAAATTCCCCAAATATTACCGTCATCAATTAATTTCTTTCCATGAATGCCAATAGACACACATATGCCTGATGTAGAGCTACACCTTTGGAACACTTCTTGTGGAATTAACACTCAAGAAGCTTCAACAGTGGGTTTGTAGGCATCAGTAAGGAAACTTAATAAGCTGGGACAACATAAAAGTTCTTCAAAGATTCACTTTCAACTTTCACAAATGAATAGATATAACCATTTCCTTTAATGAGAGAGTAGATATATTAGTTAAACATGTTTTTTCAAACTTATAGCCCAAAATACTGAGTAGAATAAAAGTTATTACTCATTTCCCAAAACTGCTTACATAAAAATCATATAGTGACCAGTCTGCACTAAAATTATCATAACTTGTTCAAATCACAATGAAACTCGACCAAACCAAAACCAAAAGAAAGCTAACGCAAAGACCTTTCTGAAAATATAAGTTTTAGACCTGTATCTTTTCATATGAATTTGTAACAATCGAAACGACAGTCAGATTTCTGGAATTATTACATAGAGAATTAACATAAAAAACTTACAAAAACTTCGATTCTCTATTTCAATTCTTCTTCAACTCTTCAACTTTTCATTTCTTCATACACAATATAAATCATGTCCAATACAACATATTTTAATCTTTTCCAATTTCTATAACTTGTAATCTACCCCCTATGACTCCTCACCTTCCTCTTTACACATAGTTACATTGCTCTGGGGGACATGGGAACGAGGGGACAAGTTTTTGGGATGGGGGAACAGAGGGGCCTTAATTTAGGGATGGCAACGGCGGACCAGAGTGGTTGTCTATACTATACATATGGTACTTAAAATGCTAGTTATGAAAAGATACATTACAATATAAGATATAAAGATGTAAAAGAGTAAATACTTGAACATTGCATTGAATTGGAACATCGAACATCGAACATAAATAGTCAAATCAAGAAATAGTTAACACTGGGAAGTCCCCCCATCCTCGAAGAGGTGGTGGAATCTGGTGGCACTGTTGGGGACGGGGAACGAAGTCCCCTAGTCCCCAGTGCGTCCCCGCCCTTGGTGCGTGGGGCAAAAAGGAGGGGGACACGTCCTAGTGTTACTATGTCTTTACAATAACTTTTCATATTGTCAACTTTTTATGACAACATTTATTATCTATTGACACTTCTGTATTTTTTTAATACAAATGGCCTCTAAACTTTTTAAAACCATGAATAACATAAAAATAGACTTTAAATGATAAGAAAGACAACAAGCCCTTTAAACCCTCTTATGAGCTACTTATGATATATTTTGCATAGAATGCAATTATTACAACCCTACATTATTTTTTTCATTCTATTATATTTGAATGACTCAAACATCATATATATGACCAAAATTGATCTTGTAACATTGAAAATTCTTTATGCCATGATGCTCTTGCATCAATGACCCCAATCAGATATATAGTTCATGTGCGAAAACTTGTGTGACCTGTTATGTTCAATTCTACTTAAGCAACAGAAAGGAATTTATTTGACTCTCCTCCACTGATTAACAATGCCCAGCACTATTGGTCTATTTGTCACTATGTTAGTCAACACTATTGGACTAATTGTGTATGATCCAGAGGAATTGTAGGAGACTACTGGTGAACACAACACATGTGGCCGTCGATGATGAATCAATTCAGCCCAAGGTAAAGACCATGTAGCTAGTGAATCTAACACCAGATACGTCCAAACATACAGGCCCGAAAATTTGATTGAACACTGCCAAAATAGGTATATGAATTTCACATAAGCCTCCAAAAGGTTACGTGACCAAGTCACATAATTAATTTGTTTCCAATGGAAGTGAGTTTATATTCAGGCCGATTCTGCCATGAACCAGCAACCAGACCCTACCAGTTCTGAAGATGATTTAACCCAAAATGGAATGTAGCCAAGGATATCAGTCTTCAAAAAGTTTAGTCAGATGTATATACTTCCATTTTTCATGTACTTACAATAAAAACGAATCCTCCAACTTTGTGGGTAATAGGGAATGATTAATGCCTCTTGCATGTCTAACAACTCATCTGATAATTTATTAATGAGTCATGAGTCACTTTAGCATCTTCTTCGAGTTTGGATCAGTATAATGTTCATTTTTTATTAGTATTCCTGCCACTAATATGCCATATACGAATATCACACTTCAATACTACTCAGATGTAACATTTATGCACATTAATAGTCACAATGGTTTGATTTACTTATTTCTTCAGTAGTTCTCAATAAATAACTCAAATTGCATCCTACAACTATATCTATTGAAAACATATAATTTAATATTCTCCAAATAATTTCCTGTGGTGTCCTCACAAAGCCACATGCTTACATTCTCCCAGCCTTTCCAGCTGAGTTGTCGCCTTAATGGTCTTTACCGACTCCTCGTGCCTCACATGATTGAACACACACATGATTCATCAAATGATATTGGTAAGTTGTCATCGATGTTTGATGAGTAATCATATTCTACTGATAATATATCAGTCTCTTCCCGACTTAACAATTCTTGAACTGCATGGCTTCCCCATCAAAACTGTCGCTGCTTATTATAACTGTGCACACATAGTTCAGGCAGTGTATCCAATGACACGTCTAGTCTGTAAGAGTATCCAAAGACATGGCTTCTCTATTCTGCTCCAAACTTTAGATAGTAATAGAACTCCGTTGTATTAATATATTCACTGAGGCACCAATGCCACTCATGCCTATTTTAATCAATGCCCTTTGGTTATTGCTATCAAACTCTCTGTAGTTGACTGACTGTTTCCTTCACTGAGTCAGACCTTGTGATCAGACTTCCCTCCAGTTCCTCGCTATGCTCTTCATCTTCTCTCCCCTGTGATTAGACAGTCCAATCATTTTACAGGTTGGATGTTGTATCAACTGTACGCTGGGTTAGATGCTTTTAGTTCTTCCCCTTTGATCAGATCTTAAATGCTTCTTTTGTATTCTCCATTTGTATCCACCATTTTATTTGAGTTATGCCCTGATGATATCAATTCTGTTGATCTCTAATTCTCCCTTCTTTTCTATTATCGTATCTTACTCTTCATTTTACGTGATAAGTAATCACTATCAAATGAATGGAGCCTCCATAAATTTAACTTCATGCCCACAATAATAGGAGCAGTTTGTTATCAATTAACAAATCTTTGTTGAGATCTTCCACCCAACCTATATTCTCATAAAAATCACTTGATTCTCTCTATATGATGCCAAAGGAACCAAATTATTGCACACTTATTTGTTTGTAATATCAATAGTAACCCTTGACCAAATTTATCTCCATGCAGGTTTGGAATCATTCGACTCTACCGGTACTTCTTCTCTATATGTATTTGTCAATGAGATTTGTCTTTATGCTGCCGTGCACTCCTGCAAATTCATATTAATGATAGATTTCAGAATTCATTCAATGAGGAACTCCTAACCCCTAACCGTGTCCAATAGAATGAAGATGGCAAAGATTTATACTCCCTCAAAAATAATCAATGCCGAAGCAGAAATGGTCATGCTCCTTTAGAATGCAAGCATCTGTAGGTGCTCTGTTTGCCTTTATATTTTTCAATGACAAACTGCATCTCCAACTGGTCAGGTATTGACAGAAAAGTGTGAATTCAAAAGTCAATACATTAATTGCGTAATCTCTTCATTATTGAACCTCACAGGTTGGTAAGGAACCCACTCTGATACCATGTTAACTTTCCAGGATCGTTTTCTGCAAATGTCAATAACACTCTTAATTATTTCTGTGTGTTCCAAATGCAGATTTGAATGTTATATAAATTTCCTTTACGCGAGACATGTCTCTTCACGAGACATGTCTCAATGGTAATAAATTAATCATCAATTAGACAATATTAATATATAACATATCTATATATATTATATAATAATATATAATATATATACTATATATAGAAGTAGATACATGAGGGTTTGTCTAATTGATGATTGACCAATAACCATAGAAGAATAATCTCTAGGTCAATTCAAGATGACTAAAGTTACAATTAATAGTTTTTGAAATAAATCTATTTTTATAAAGTTCTTATTTTTAGAAACTGCTTTTTTAGTAGGATTGCATTATCATGGAATGATGAGAGGAAATTGTTCTTCAAGGAATGGTTGTGGCCAACAAGAGCGGAAGTTGGTAAAAACAAGTTTATGCTCCACAAGTAAATGGAATCCAAATCTAAGTCACAATAACAAGGGATAAAATTCCACTTGAATCCAAATGGAAGTCAAGAGGAATCTTGGGCCGGTTGGGTGTGAAGGAGTGTTTAACAAATGAGAATGACATTTGTATTGTTGCGGTGGCAATTACTATGGGAGTTCAGTCCAACCACTTAGTAGAAGCCATGGGTGCCTTTCAAACTTTGGACATTGCCAGGTGCCTAAATTGCAGAAAAGTGTGGATTGAGGGAGACTAAAAAAACGAGGTTTCTTTGGTTATTGATACTATTATTAAAGCTTCCATAAACATAATTCAAACTTTTGAGGAATGCTACATTGCCCATGCCTTTTGTAAAATTAATATTGTGGCTGATGGCCTTGCCAACCTAAGGGTTAAACTTGGCTATTAAGATTTGGAATGGGCAAAGCACCATAGATAATGATTTTAAATCTCCTCTAAGATTTGATAGAACTAATCCCAGATTTGGAAAGTTACCTAGTAATGATGAAGATGACAACTGCTAATCTTGAAATCAATGCTGCAGGTGGCGGTAATCGGAATCAACAGAATATATTTATTGTTATTGATTATGTGCATCCTTTCTGGGTGGCATTTTTCTTAATCAGTTTTGCTGGCCTTTTGTTTGGTAGAAGACTCAGTATCAATTTGATTATACCCTTGATTGAGAAGATGGGTGGTGATCTATGAAGGGTGAAACTAGTTAGCTGCGAAGGGTGGAAAAACAATGCCACCATTTGGTATGGTCTAAGGAAAGGTGTTACCCCCTCTCTTGAAAAATTCCATTGCTATGAATAAAAGGTTATGAGGATCTTTGTTTAGGAATGGAAGAATGACATGCTTAACGTGTTTGGAAAAAAAGGTTGTGGTTGATGAAAATCTTGTGGCAAAGGTGATGGGCCTCCCTATGAAGGGTATTAAGTTTTTCAAAGATAGAAAATTATCAGAGGGAGCAGTCAAGAAGTTCCTCAAAACCAAGGAGGAGATTCTGGTTAAAGGTAATAACTTCCACTTCTCTCCAAAGTAGAATAAAGAAATTTGGACAGAAGTCCTAAAGCCCATCATGGAGTACTTCATCCTAGAAGGGACATTTCCCAGGGTGCATGGTTATCATCTGGTTATGATAAATCATTTTAGGCATAAGGTACTGGTTTCTTTTCCCTACTAGTTTTTTTTTTGTGCTTAATGCCAACATAAGTGATCATAGGGAGAGTCCTCTTAAGAATTCTGTATTTCACCAAGGCCTTAGCCTACTTATTTATGAGCACTTTAGGGCTAGGGTTTTTGATATCCTTTCTAGAGATCTTTCTGTTGTTGAAGGTGAAGGGGAAGTTAGGAGTGGTGTGACTGAGGAAGGATGAGAAATGAAGGAGGATGATGACGAGGTTCCTCTTCCCCCAGCCAAAAAACCCAAGGTTACACTTGCACCTAAAAAGAAGTTTGCTGGAACTAGCAAGGGAACAGCCTGGGTGGAGGAAGAAGGATGGGATACATAGGACGATTAAGATGAGGTCCCTCCTTCCCCGACTTTCCTAAGAAAAAGCTTGTTGGTGCTAGTAAGGGTAAGGACTTAGAGGAGAAAGATGTGGCTTCGCCTTTTTTAGCCAAAAATAAAATGGCTACAGATGCAAACAAAGGAAAAGATGCTCATGTGAGTGAGGACAAGAAGTGTATTATGGCTGATATGGGGAAAAAAAAGGTCCCATTCTTAGTTGATTATGACAGTTCCATTGATCGTGATTCTCCTATTTATCCTTCTAGGTCAGATCAGTCTAAGTCCATTCATGAGCAGGAGGGAGAAGTCTAGTCTTCCTCTGTGGATCAGAGTCTCAAAGATTTTGATTCTAAGAGGGAGATTTCTTTTGGCATTTTTGTTTATTTTTTCAGATTATTCATATGGGTGTTACATGAAATCAAGAGTCTCCATCTTAAGTGTCATTCTCTGTCTTCAAAGTTTGAGGATATGCAGCTGAAGGAGGGTGATAAAGATGATGTGCAAACTGCTTTTAAGGCTGTCTCACCTGTTGAGTAATACAAATATTGACTCTTTTGCTTGCGCTGCCTGGACAAAGGATGAGAAAAAGGTGATAATGGATTGTCTCAAAAAGAACGTGGAGGTTGTGGATAAAACTAGGGAGACATGATAAGGAGATTGAGGATACAAACCAGAGGATCACCAAGGCTGATCCTAATCTTAGGAAGATGATGGAACATAGCCACAAGATTATAGCCACAAGATTGTCAAATTCCTCCGTCAAGAACATGCAAGCATTTGTTGCTAAGCTGGAAAACTTACACCAGGATAGATCCATTGTTGATCTTGAGCAGGAGAAAAAGTTTGCTATTGGTGAGACTATGGAGCTTGGTAAAAGAACTAGAGCTAGCATGAAAAATAAGACCACCATTGTACCTTAGGATATCATCAAGTTGAAGGTTGTTGCCTAGGGGATGAACCAGCTAGAAGAGGAGGTTGTTGAGACCTTAAAAATTCTGGATTAATTCTGTTTGTTGTCTTGTTGTAAGGTGTCTTTTGTCAGCTTTATGCTGGGCTGGGTTGGCTCTGTCTTGTGTTTTCTTCCTGTTAATCCTGTTGTTGGTCTGTTTGTTTCGTTTTTGGGAACTTCATTGGTAAATCTTACGTAATTGCTTTGCAAAGGGTTTGGGGTCCCTTCAAAACTTGCTTTTGCTAGGTAAGAAATTTATAAGTTTAGGTGAGGTGGACTTTTGTTATGACCACACTATTAAAGAATTTCTCCAAGTTGGTGGGGGGCCAACATGGAAAATCCCACCAAGCATAAAAAATTGTTTAAGTTACCAAGTAGGGGGCCTTATAAATGGTTTTTCCACACCATTTTTGTTGCTAGAGGAGATTAAATGAAAAACAACTGGATAGACATAAGGTATGGCAAATTGGCTAACTGATGGATGTTTTATTATGTCTTGTGATGTCAATTTGTTCTAAGTTTCTGATTTGGTTTTGGGGACGGATTTGGGTTTAGGGTTTGGGTTCGTGTGTTCAGACAATGTTTTTTCCCATTTGGGTTCATGAGTATATATATATGCCAAAAAAAAGAGAAACATGCATAATTGTAAAACTAACTTTACTAAGTCATATAGTATGAATATATCAATGTTACTTGATCATTGATAAATGCCACATGTCAAAGATAAATATTAAATATTCGTTCATTAATCTACGTTCATGATTGTAAAGAAAATCATACATGTTAGTAAATTGCAAAACATAAACTAGCTCATCAGATTGATAGATAAAGTTTGAAACAGAGTGATATATGACAAATGTTTCATAGTTTATCAATGATCATAGAATTATAGTACCAAAGATGCAAATGCCCTTCAAGGGTCAAATGGGTCATCAAAATATGAGGGATCAATGGCTTCATCCCCAACTATATCTACATCCTCATACTTGCAACCCAAATCGGCTCCACTAGCCCCAGATGTTGTCACATCCTCGTCCTTGTCCTCGTCAACATCTAGTAAAGCAATTCTAGCTAGATCTTGGACTCTCATATCCAAGTCAGTAGTCTTTGGTAATACATCCCACAACTTCTCTGGCACCTTCTTGTATTTTGGATCTTGTGTGACAAGAGGCACCAGTTGTTGTGAATATATACCAAGTCCTCTGCTTTCTTGGAACCCAACTGGTTACGCTTCATTGAGTGGATAAAGGAGTATGTACTCCAATTCTGCTTAGCAGCAGAAGAGCTCGCAACCTAGAGAGACAACCAACAAAATTTTAAAAATTAGAGATTGTAAGTTATAATAGAATAGGAATTTAAGAGTGCTAACTCTACAAGCTAAGTAGCCATAAAAAAAAGAAATTGAAATACTTACTTGTGATAGGATCTTAATGGCAAGAGGTTGGAGGTACATGTAACCTTGCCCATGTAAGTACCACCATCCAATGACATCCATTTTACTTTGGTCATTGATTGCATTACGGTTTGCATTTTTTTTTTTTTTGAGACAAAGTCTGCAAACTCTCTTCTAACATTCGATGCCACCTTAGGATCGCTAAAGGGCCTACTAGATGCCTTCTTATACCCACTAGCAGCCTCAGGATCTTTGTATGGTGCCACTCTACCAGGAATAGAAAGTATCTCACCGCTATAATACTTAGGAGAAAGTGCATATGCCAAGAGGTGTAAAGGTGTAGTCATCTTGTTCCAACGATGTAGAACAATTTTCTCTACCTTTTTGTAGAAGATTTCCTTAGGATCTTGATCTCTCCTCTAAATGACTTGGGATGTCAAATGATGTTTATGTAAGTTAACTTGATGTAGTGTTAAATAAAATAAAAAATCAAAGTCTCTCAATAAACAAGGATAAAGTGTTGTACAAAAATTTAAACTCACCATTTTCACTCTCTCTAGCATGGAGTCGATGGCATCATATATGTCCCCCAAACAAGGCTCATCAATGTTGGCAAACCAAAGCATAGACATGATGGGCTCGGTGAATTCTAATACATATTCCATCCTATTCCAAATATTATCACTCAAGATCAAATCCTTTACGTTTTTAGCCCTTTCTATATCAGTTTGCTTCCATCCACCCCATTGGTTGCTAATAACCATTTGAGACAATGCTTGTTTCACCCTCACAAGTCATCTAATGACGATTGTGTGTGAAGCAAACCTTGTTTCAACAACCTATTACCATGTTAATTCCAATTGTAAGTTAATAACACATTTCAAATATGTACATTGTAAACAACACAAAAAACATTTTATTCAAGTATGTAAAGTATGACACAAAGATAAATGAAACTAAACAAAGTTTAAAATTTACCTTCAATAATTCCAAGCGGGAGAAAGTTTTGACGACATATGGTGGTTTGTCACAAACATTTGGATCTCCTCACCCTCCTCATACACTCTTTTCACCCATTCAATTTGGGTGCCAATTGTTTTCATCACTAAGTTCAAGGAGTGGACGATGCATGGTGTCCAAAATATATGATCTTAAGGTGTTTCTACCAAAGCAATTGCAGCCCTACAAACTTTAGTATTGTCCGTTATTACTTGGACAACATTGTCAACTTCCACGGACTCTATGGATTCAATGAGAAGCCCGACAATTACCTACCCTTCACAATCAACCGCCCTCAGAAACATTGCCCCCTTGGAGGAGACATCAATCACATTTGTTAATAGACGGTTTTTACAATCTTTCCATTCAACAGAGACAATACTCAACCCCATTTGGATCCAAGAATCTCTTATTGGTTTGAGGAGGGTGTCTACATTCTTTCTCTCATTATGCAATATGGTGGTTCTCAACTTTCAATAACTAGGGCCTCGGTAACCATTAGGCGCTTCATTTATTGCTTGCACCATCTCCCTCCAATATGGTGATCTCACTAGATTGAATAGAACACCATTTCTAAAGAGGCAACACCCAACCTTTATGTCAGCAATTTCTCTTAATTCATTTTGAATTGCCTTATCTAATGGGCCTCTCTTGCAGGATGGGTGTGTTTCTATTTCTTCTTCATCCATAGAAAGGGTAGGTAGGAAGGAATGTTGTCTAGTGGTTGTTTGAGAGGGTGTTGTTGGTGGTTTTTGCTTTGTTCTATCTTTTTTCCCCTTTGAAACTAACCTATCAGCCTTTTGTTGTTCTTCTAACATGGTTGCTATTTGAGAAGTCGACAACTCCTTCCTATCTCCACCTAGGGGCCCCTCACACATGCTAATCCCTTGACTTGCAGGGCCTATGAAATGATGCTTAACTTAGTAATATGAGCTTTTATATTGGGTTTGGCAAAAATTGTATTTCCATACATACCCTCCCCCTCCAACACATTGCTCGATTCTTGCTGTATGCTTCCACAAAGGAGAGCTTTTATCAATTTTGAATCTTTGGGATCCTTCCCCAACCATTGAACTTTGACTACTCATTTTTGCAATCTATAACAATTTAAAAAAAAAATATTCAAAACTTATACAAGAACTTGATAGAATTCTAGAACAACAAAAAAACTAGAAACAAATTATCAAAGAAGCAAAGGGAAGTATCAAATGCATATCTGGAACACTCAACACTGATTATTGGAAGGATTTGAGACTCCACAAACAATCTCTACAACCTTCTTTTTAAACCTACAAAATGGCCACACCAAAATGAGAGAGCAAATTGAGAAAGAAAATGAGAGATTATATGAATGAAATGTTTCTTATTGGGCTTCTTTTACGGTTACGAGCAAAAAAATAATAAAAAATTATTTTTTTAATGTTTTTAAAGTCACTTTTTTGGCCCCATAGGTCGTGGGTCCATGCGGATTCCCTCCGGTCCATCCAGATTTGCTTGGCGCAGACTCAGGTGGACTTAGTCCCCAACAGGGATCTTGCTCGGATCTGAAGTAGACCCTAGCTTGAATCTGGACCCGGATGAATCCAAACCCAGACCCAAGCTCTAGGGTCCGAACTGAATTTGTTTGTCGGACATGGCTACACACCCATTTTATCTCCATATTCACTAAAGTGGAGATTTTACGTTGGCATGTTGACATGAAATCCTCGTTAAATATATCTAAAAAGGAAGTTGGGACCCAACATGGAGGGAAATGGGTTTTTGCCTTGGGGTGGCCATGATAAAAGTTCTTGAAAGTTGGTGCCAACATCAAATAATCCATTAGGATTCTTCTGATAACATTAGATGAGATAATCAGAAGTTTTAGGAAAATTAGAGGTGAGCACCTTGAAATACAATGCCAAGAAGAGTAGAGTTACAAACTAGAAAATTTTGTGGGATGTTCTAGATACTTCTTTGATGTGAAATAAAAACTGGAGTAGATATAGCATAGCATAATGTGATGATGTCCATGTTTAGTTTTTTGTGTATAGTTTTCTTCCTAAGCTTGTGATGTTTAAACACATTTTCTAAACGTGAGGGAATAAATGCACCATATGAATTTAAATATTGCATATTCCCACTATTCTGAGGGTGCTTTATGGCAACTTTATAACAAGGCTACTCTTGTGCATCCATTGAGCTACAAGAGGAACTAATTTATAAATACCATGCAAAGTTACAATATAAGTAGCATTTATTTGGTTGACTGTTGTGCCCACATAGAGTTTACTAATGCAATACATTAACTCTGAATTGACCACACAAATCACTGAAATTCAAAACTGCCAAAGTGAAAACAGAATCATACACAAATATTTACTTCTCATAACCTATCAAGGAAACCTCCACAATTCATATAAAGACGAGAATTTTGTGGGATGTCCCAGATACTTCTTTGATGTGAAATAAAAACTGGAATGGATATAGTATGGCATAATGTGATGATGTCTATGTTAGCTTTTTTGTGTATAGTTTTCTTGCTAAGCTTGTGATGTTTAAACACATTTTCTAAACGTGGGGGAATAAATGCACCATATGAACTAAAATATTGCATATTCCCACTATTCCGAGGGTGCTTTATGGTAACTTTATAACAAGGCTACTCTTGTGCATCCATTGAGCTACAAGAGGAAATAATTTATAAATACCAAGCAAACATACCATGCAAAGTTACAATATAAGTATCCTTATTTGGTTGATTGTTGTACCTACACAGAATTTTAGTAATACAATACATTAACCTTGAATTAATCACTGAAATTCAAAATTGCCAAAATGAAAACGTAAGCACACACAAATATTTATCATAACCCATGTTTCTCAAAAACATACAAGGAAACCTCCACAACTTATAAAACTCACATTTGCACAAAAAGAATCTTGTATCTTTAATTGAATTTCCAGTCCTTTGGAAAACTTAGTCTTTTAGTCCTTCAAAATTCAATATGAGTGAAATGTTTACAATATTTTATATTGTTCCTATTTTACACTAATTCAGCTAAAAGTGTGATCTTATCTTGTTCCAGAGATGACTTGGAAGATAAATCATTAGTGCTTATTAATACTTGTTGGACTTAACTAATAAATAAAATATTTTCACTTTAATCAAAGTGGAATACAAGTAGACAAACTTGAACTATTCCGAGCATGTTTATGCTACCTATGTGAAAGTTCCTATCCAAGCCCAAAAACTCAACATGTCTTGGTTCTTCAATGCCATACAAGTTTGATAACGGGGAAGTAGGGAAGAGTAAGCTATTTGCAAGGAATTAATTGATCAAACAAGAAAGGTGTGGAGAATTCTTAAATATACTGCGTGCTTCACCAACTATTTGCATGATAAACCTGGTTTGTTTACTTCTTTTTCTATCATACAAAACCTCCTCTAGTATATTTACCCATTAATTTGTTTCAATTTCATCTGAATAAGGATCTTGTATGCATTGAAATGCTGAGCATCTCTTTTGCTCCCTGTGGTAGAGTGAGAAAAATCAATTGCACTCATGAGACAGTGAGGGTAGTATCTTTGAAAGACATTTTCAATTAATGTTTTGTTCTAATGTTATCGTGACATATTGTGAGATGAACTGGAGTGGAAGAATTTATCCTTTCTTCTCTTAGTTATTTATACAGACTGACAAAATTATGGCTCCGTTTTTATGTACCTAATTTTAAAAAATTGCTTGTGTGTGGTACAGTATGTCCACTACTTGAGGTTTTTTGTTGCGTTCCATTGATGTTCATGTGGCTATTGTACTTCTATCTATTCACAAAATTCCATTTTGTCCAACCAGCACAAATGTTATAGGATTTTTTTGTGAAACTAAACATATCTTTAGGAAAAATGATTCAAGAATTATTAGTTTGCTTGTCCTTAGCATCATTAATTGAAGATTTACACATTTATGGCAGGTTACAGCATTTGACAACAGCATTGGTACAAAATACCTCTTAGAGTCGAACATAACTCCACAGACACTAGAGGTACCCTTTTTTGTCATAACTCGACTCCCTTGCACAATGCGTGGGAAAATGAACAATTTTTTTTACTAATTAGGCTTTTAAATTTTAGTACCTGTTCTTTTCTAACTTTGCAAGCCCTCTAGCTAACTTTCCCAAAACTATGCAGGATTTTTGCTCAAAATTATATGCTGGAAATTTGTCACCATATTACAAATCTGAGCCTATACCAACTGAAGTGAGTGCACACCATAAAATTATATGGAAAGTTTGTAAGTTCTGTCAACTCTCTAATTACAAGTCTATAATGTCCATATAGTGAGTTGTTTGTTCTTGCAATTCCACAGAACAAAGGAGATGTTCAAGATGTGGTCGGAAAGACATTTGACGATATTGTTCTAAAAAGCTCTGAAGACGTTCTCTTAGAGGTCTTTCTCTACTTTGTTGTTATCTTGTATTTTTTATACTTACTCTCCCTCTTACCTGTTTCAAATGATGCACCTTTTCTTTCTTTGGAACCACTTGGCCACTTGAAGATAAACCTATATGCAAATTTCTTTATACACTGAGTGAAGGGTAAAAATTAAAGATTAGCTCATAAGGACATCACACCAATAAGGTCTACATTCTATGTTATTTTATCCCGAAAAAGAAACAGAAACACATAATGGTTTATATAAAACAAATAGAACAGAAGCCAATATTTTAAACTTATATTTGTAATGGAAAGGAAAATAAAGAAATCACAGATTAGTAGTTGAGATTACAAAGAACAATCTTACCGATCTTGAGTGGCTAATTAAATCTTGAGAAAACCTAGTTTTAGTGTTTATCTAAGTTTCTGAGATAGGAGAACATGGGCCTGGAGAGGTGGTTTCAGGGACATAACAATTTTTCTTGAGTTTTGGGGACAGTAGGGGGACAGGCTTTAAAAAACTCTTAACAGAAGAAAAATAGCTTACATTTATTAAAGTAAATACAATGTGCTAAATTCTAATAATTTATAATGACAATCCTATCTCCTATAGCTATTTAGGGCTTTTTAGTTTTTTCTTTTATTTTTCATTCCCCAGTTCTGGAGAAAAGGGCTGCCTTCTCCAAGTCCCATGACTTCACCTGGACACCCAGGGATGCCTCCTTGTGATGCTGCAGACTTTCCATTACATTATAGTGAACATTATCATTAATTTACCAAGTGATGTTACTTTAACAATCGATTCAGAACTTCATATTGATGAACATTTGAGCTTAAGCTTGTTCAGTTCACATTCTCATTTTGTTATTCTGATTTGTGTATTTTTCTCTTTCCCTGGTCAATTATGGAATGAAAAAGGTTCACGCTCCATGGTGCGTAAACTGTAAAAGTGTGACCAAGCTAATGGAAAAAGTAGCTAAGCACTTCAAAGGAGAAACATCACTTGTTATTGCCAGAATTGATGGCTCTTCAAATGAGCATCCAAACTTCCAGGTTTGTGTGTATTTTCTCAGATATGATTAAGGGCTATAGCATTCTTGTTATGTTTTATCCATTCAGACCTTTCCCTGCAGGTCAACAACTATCCTAGTCTCCTATTTTATCGTGCTGGAAACAAAGAAGCACCTGTAAGTAACCTGCTTAACATTTTTAAGTATTGATCTGTTGGACTCGTTTATCAATTTATTTACCTCACTTATGGAATCTTTTCAGATCAATGTTTCAACGAAGTCAAGCTTGAAAGCTTTGATACAGTTTGTCAAAGAAAATGCTGGATTGCCACTTTCAGGAGCCAAAAAGCTTGAGGAAGGTAAAGAAAATGTGAGGGAATTAGTGGATGCTTATAATAAAGATGAATTATGAAGGTAGCTATTTTATAATTGAGTTTTCATGGTCCCCATCACTAAGGGAGGTTGGCATAACAACTTTCCCTTTCAAGTAAAAGCTTAAAGGAGAGCTGTGCAGTTTAGTGTAAGTTTGTAGCCAGTTATGTAAGCTGGAGATATAAAGGGTTATTAAGGCAGGTATGGTGAGGGCTGGGCTGTATTTACTAACAATGATCTCCTTAGCAGAATGGGACACTGGTAACTTTACAGGAACTGAGCTAATGGTATATCCAAGAAAAAGTTCATTTTATATAATCTCTTATGAAATTTGGTGCAACTAGTCTTGTCAGTTTGGTTTGGTGCAAAGCAGATTTTAATTTCAAACAGAATACCAACCAGATGTGAGGCTTTCAATTCCATTGAAGCCTGTGATTTCCCGATAATATTAGGCAAGGGGATCCAAAAGAACACAACTTGTGAATCCTAGAATGTTAATTTGATCTATACCAGGGTATTTTTGGAGCTAATTTTCATTGTTACTTTTTTTAAAATAATAATTATCTGTATAGATATGTTAAATATGTTCATCTAGAAATAATTTCAAAATATCAATTTTGATAAATTCTATTTTATCTTGTTAAAAGGTATTCTATTTTATTCGGATTATTTTATGTATTACCGACATATATAATTTTTTTTTGATTGGTGAAAGGCCTGAGCCTTGATAATTTATTAAATAATAAAAAAATACAACAATCGTTTGTTCAAAATGGGCACTGGTCATAAAGAAAGGAGCAAAAAACCTCCAATCTAGCCCAGGGATTTTCGACCTTTAAAAGATAACAAAATTTAAATATGGGGGCATTCCCCTATTTACATAAATGTTTGATGAAGGCATTTCCCTCATTATTTTACAGAATTCATACATAGTGTCTCCAATCCTTGCCCAACCTCTTCTTTATATGTGGAGCTCAGACTATTCTACACAACTTAGTTTCTTAGCCAAGATTGATCATATAAATCGTTGTATTGGCTATTCTTCACATTATTCAATTATTCAAAGAAAACATAGAAATCGGCTACTTATTATATTAGTTCCGACCTTATTTAAAAATTTATGATGATTTGTTGATTTTAGCTATTGTTAGAAAATACTTCTTTGGGAAAGCCTAGTATCACAGAATCCTTTACATATGATCATTTATTAAACTTATCATTTTTGTAGCTAGCTGATTTGTAGAGACATGTATTCTGCATATGTATCCAATTTTATTGAGATCCAGCCGTTGTATATATTTTCTGATCTCAACATCAAAGTTAGCTTCATTGATTTGTTTAGTGAATACATAAAATTACTCCTACCCCTTAGAATACCTTTATGACGAAAGTTTAATATTTTCATGATATTTATTTAATTTGTTAATGTAAATTCGTTATCTCGATTATATACTTATATGTTAGAATGTAAAGTCCACCAAGGGGGGTGAATCAGTTATCAAATCAGTACAACTTTTATCAACCTTATTAATCTTCAAATATGTGATCAATATAATCAACAACAATAAGTAGATACACATACACAATAACACCAGATATGTTAACTAGGGAAATCCTTGATTGGAGGGAAAACCCCGATGGGCCTAGCACCCACAAAATGATGTACTAATTAGTGTGCTAAAATGTTGACACATTTCTATGAGTTATTATATCCAAGATTGTTCAAGAATGAGGTCTCAAATGGTGACTCATAACGCTCTATTCATGGAGTGCAAGGGTTTGTAATGGAGACTCAGTTTGACCTAGTTTGTGCCCATACAAGTACATCATAAAATGATATATTAAAAGAAGAAAAATAAGAGTGCTAGTCTCCATAATCATCAAATATGCATGCAAATGAAAATGCAAGCTAATCTAAATGATAACAATGCAAGAAAGGAAATCTAATCTATGAAAAGAAATAACAATGCAAGATTACTCTATGAAGAAAATATTACTCTAAGCTAATACGAAAATGCAAGGATTAAGCATGATGATGGAAGCCATATATGCAAGAAAGAAGACAAGAAGAGAGGAGTTGCAATGAAGCTCCAATGTCCAAACCCTAAGGCTCAAACGCCTCCAAAATCGTTTTCCAAACTTGCAGCATAACAATACTATAACAACTAACATCTATCAAAATGAGGAGAGGACTTCTTCTATAGTCAATTGTGAAGGTGGGAGGCTTCTCACAACCAATATGAGATAATAAGGTTTGATCCATGTGAGACAAAATTTCACTAATGAGAAAATATGTGTTTGACAAGAAAGTGGAAGAAGGAAATTAACGAATTTCACTTAGAAATATGTGCATTTAAGTGTAGAGAAGTTATTTATTTATTTATATTTAATTTATTTACTTTTTTCATCATAAAGAGATGTTTAAGTGGGGATTTCATTTAATTAAAATGGAGCAAGTTCTTTTAATTAAATAGGAGCCATTTTATTTAATTAAAAGAGAAATTTTCTTTTAATTAAATAAGACTTATAATAAGATGATAAAACTTTAGGAAATATTGAAATAATTAAATTATTTGCAATTTGATCCAGGAAAATAATTTGAATTGATTTAATAAAATATTGCAATGTATTGATTCGTAAAATTGATAAATTGAAGAAAGGGGGCCCATAGTCTAGGCGACCATTTTAGGGTGCATACACTAATATATAAGTTCCTTGTAAGAGGATGGACTATGTTAAGAGCCAATGAAATACATTTGGTACATATCAATCTCTGTTAGGAGACTTTGAATCCTTGTGAGAAGATTCCAATTCTATTAGGAGACCCATTGTCCAAACAACTTTAGGGGCAAGACCACCGAACTCATTATCCAACTAGGCTTTATATTATTCCTCTCAGAATAATAGAAACACAATTGATATCAATAACTCAATACTTGCTTTGTCCTCCTACCATGCATCTTCTATACCAAACACTTCTTAGATCTCAATACCAAATCCACTAACTCACATTACAATAATCCCTTTGATTGCTTACTCACATTTACCAATCTTCTTCACTTATCACATACACACTTCACTTGCATACATTCCCACTTCATTACAAGGAAAATAATTTTTCTTTATAGCAAGTCCTCAAAATAATTCATTGAGTCGGCCTTAAGGCTTTCCCAATTAATTACAATAGGACATCATTAAGATGATACACTACATTACATCTTTTCATAATTACATAATATTGTCGGCTCATAGTAGTTACAACTTCTCACACGTGTGACTTTGGACTTTGTGCACTTGCTTACTTCATCATCAAGCTGTCTTCTTCCTTTGTCTAATTGTGCTCATCTAGATTCTATCCTTGTTAGGAGATATAATCTGAACACCAGAAACCACTTCTTAGGAACTCTATCTACAAATTGTCTTCTATAAATCTTGAATAACTGCTACCAATCTTCGACTTTTTGCATGCACACTTGACCATTGAATTAGGACACACTATAAAACATGTCCTCAACTATGCTTGACCTCATATTGAATACTCAATCCGTACGATCTCGATCTCTGTTTGCTACTCTGTCAATATTCACAATATGCTGACATCAATGACAAACATAGTCATGAATGCAACACAAAATCATGCTGTCTCTCCAATTCTCCAACAATGCTATGATACTCCCCCATAGGAATATCATCAGCATCCATGCTAACATTATGTTCTTTCTTGTATTCTATGGCTTTTATGTGAGTTTTATTAAATTACCAAATTGAAGATGGGGAATCTTGATTATTCTATCGTAACTCAAAGTTTCACCGATTATGTTATATTTAATGTCACATCTGTATATCTGGTTTTATACCCCTGATTCAAGTAACACTGTCTTGGTTAAATGAGCAATGTCATTGTTTTATATGTCAAGTTGTGCTCTTATATTTAAGTTTGGTCATTACTTTTTTCCAATGATAATTTGTTTGAAGCTTCCCTCTTGGGAATGAGTGATAATCTATAAATTTTTAAGAGGACTATAATCTAATACATGTATATGCTAAATGTTAATTGTTCTCTAACATTCTTTGTTCTTAAAATTAGGGCGGATTCAATAAGGAATAAAATGTCAAGAGCTGCATAATGACTAGAATTCAAAGAGGATAATGAGATTCAACCAAGATGCCATGAATTTACTTGAAGTTGCCTTTTTCATTAATATTCATATATTTACAATCTTATTTCTTGATACTGTAATATGAGGAATTGACTTGAATTGATCCAACCTTTAGCCTAAGACTATCCGAGAAATGCTATATAATAGATCATACTTTCTATGAAAAGGCTAGACCCAAACAAAATAGACAAACATGGAGATGCATAAAACGACTTTATAAGGAGGGCAAAAAAGCAGGCTAAGAAAGACAAACCAACAGACTCAGACCTAGATGTAACAAAAGAGAGTCCAAAAGGCCACAACCAAACCTAAGAGAAGAAGGCTGAGTCAATAAAAACTAGGAGTAGAAAACCAAGACTATAAAGGCCGAAAAATGACATGGAGACTATTATACTAAAAGAGACAATGCAATACATTCCCAATCGTCCTAATCATTCTATTTAGCATCATATATATAGTTAATCTAATCGGAATAAATGTAACACGACACAAATGACATAAGACCTAAAGCCTATCATTATTAACTTGAACATATATGCATACTTATTTACCTGAGTTTTTATTTCTAGATGTTCCCTTAGAAAATTATCTATCTACATCACAAAATATGAGAAGTATAGCTTCTCTAAAAAAAATTCCCAATCCAACCTCTACTATATAAAACAAAGTTATGTTATCCTATACCAATGATTTAAAATGTTTGTTACAACTCATCTTACGATAGATGCAATTACATTCTCCTAATAACATCAATATTTAAAGCTTCTAAGAAGGAATTGTTATCTTAAAATTAATTAATTTTATTTATTTTGATTTTCCTATTAATTATTACCTATTACATAGCTACTTTATAATTGATTTAATACATCATAATAATCCCAAATTATAGTATACATTCCCATTTATTCCTTTTTAAAATGACATTCATTATTAGTTAGCAATCCCCTAGTCATAAGATACTCAACCTCCTAAAATAAAGTAACTTATTTTAATACTTTACTACCCATCCACCCCTAACACCTATAATTATCTTAAATTGCATTTTCACTTTGCTAGGAAAATTCTAACATTCAATTTCCTAGACTCACGTGCCCTTATTTCTCCCTCCAAGAAATGATGTGTTTAACCTTCCCTACAAAGCACCTACCTGCAAGGACTAACCATATAGATCCCAAGGTGTACTCAAATTGACATGATCATACTCCTTACACTTTATTTCTTCCCCCATTTTGTTTCCAATGCCTAACTCTCTCTTTTTCCTAGGCGTGGAGTGGTGGGAGAGTCAATGTTGCCTTTTTGCACACTCCCAAATGTACTAGGCATCTAAGAAGGAAAAGCATGAGTTAAATCATGTTTAAGGGTCTCTATCACCAACTCATTCCAAAGGCTTAAGGGGAGACAAGGATAGCTTGCCTAGTGGGGTCCACATCCTACTTTTTGTATGAAATTTTTGTTTTGTTTGATTTTGAAGTAGGTGACGCCTAGGTACTAGGTATACATCCAAGACTAAGTTGATAAATATGTATGTTTTACTTTTTCTCTCTTTTTTTCCTAGCTTAGTTCAAGTTTAGGATTACTTATAACATCTCTTTATATTTTCTTTTTCTTTTTTAAATTTTGCCTTTGATTTGGCATGATAGTGACCTCAAGGTCATGTGGCCCACATGAGTCCCATTTGCAACTCATGGGATAAGTATTTGTTATGTTTAAATTTTCCGCTTAAGAATTAAAAGGTTATTCTATCAATATTTGGGTACTAGATCCTAGGGAATATTCTGTTGATTATTTTATTGCCCTGTATTGTGGAGAGAGATTTATTTCCTCTCTGCATACATTTTCCAAAGAGGAAATGTGAACCTACAACAAGTCTTATCATAGATTTGGTCTAGGTGTTTTCTTTTCTCAAACCAAAATCTTTTTGTTGTTTATCCTACCATAGAATTTAAGTGAATATATTTGATGATAGAATGGTGTTATCTTCCTAGAAAGTTTGTTTGAACTTGGAATCCAAATAATTTGATTAGAATACATATACAATGAGCTATCAAACATGATGATTTTCTTCCATGTTATTGAATGCATAACACATAAATTTGCAATGCAACATCTATGCTTTAAGTTGACCAACTCTATCCATAATATACTTCCATATAAAATTTTATGAAATATGTCTACCAAATAATTTACAATTAACATGAGCAGAAGAATCTCATACATAATTTTTTTTTTATAATACATCAAATCTTACAATGGATATTTCCTTACAAGAATAATATATACAACTTCTCAAAATTTTCCTTCTACAATTTCGGATGATAAACAATGATACAAATCTCATTTACAACACAATGAAATAACAATGGAGAATTGATATCACAACACTTTTGAGGTGACATGGAACATTGGTCTCTCTTTACTCACTTGATTGTTTAACTTTGCCAAGAGTGAAACCCTAATACCTTCAAGGGATCCATCTTCACAAAAACTGCACATACCACACAAATTAGGAACCATGGAGGCTCACCTCCCATCCTAGGCTTCTATGAAGCCACCTATCGAGCAGGGGAAATAAGGTCCAAACATGATACACACACATCACTTGCCATTGCATGAACACAACACATAACACAAACAACTCCCCCCCATGGCTTGCACAATGATTCACCATTGGAATCATCTCACATTGGGTGAAGGTGGACTCTTCAAAGAGGAGATGCCATAACCAAACATAAACATCATATTGCAATTGCATTTGCCTTTCAAGGCCATCATAAAGATCTCTTCCTTCTTACATACAAAACTCCTTGTATCTCCAAAAACAACAAGGTATATGGCTTCAATGGAGCCCATACTCCATGAAAGAAAAACAACTCCTCATCATGAGGTAAATCTTCTCAACTACAATGTTGAGCCTAACTAATCCCTTCACCCAAGGCTTCTCTTCCCTCCCAAGGGTGAGTGAACCCTTCACACCCATAATCACATTCAACATTAAAATCCAACAAGGAAATCAAGAAGGAAAAACCAAGAAATCTTCAAGAACACAATACACATTCACATTACCATAACACAATACCAAAGTCCACAATGCAAGATTTACAATACAATGCATGCTCACCTCCCATCCTAGCCACCCATTGAGTAGGGGAAACAAGGTCCAAACAGGATACACACACACATCACTTGCCATTGCATGAAATACAACACATAACACAAACAACTCCCTCCCATGGCTTGCACAATGATTCACCATTGGAATCATCTCACATTGGGTGAAGGTGGACTCTTTAAAGAGGAGATGCCATAACCAAACATAAACATCATATTGCAATTGCATTTGCCTTTCAAGGCCATCATAAAGATATCTTCCTTCTTACATACAAAACTCCTTGTATCTCCCAAAACAACAAGGTATATGGCTTCAATGGAGCCCATACTCCATGAAAGAAAAACAACTCCTCGTCATGAGGTAAATCTTCTCAACTACAATGTTGAGCCTAACTAATCCCTTCACCCAAGGCTTCTCTTCCCTCTCAAGGGTGAGTGAAGCCTTCACACCCATAATCACATTCAACAATCAAATCCAACAAGGAAATCCAGAAGGAAAAACCAAGAAATCTTCAAGAACACAATACACATTCACATTACCATAACACAATACCAAAGTCCACAATGCAAGATTTACAATACAATGCATGCTCCATTGACAAATCCTCCATACTTGTAGATTTATTTTGCCATACTAAAAGAAAGAAAGAAAAGAAACATGTTTTGAGACACCAACCTTGGTCCAAGCTAAAGGCAATGATAGTTGTAGTAGAGCTCCCTTAATCTCCCTCCAAAAACCTAACCGTCTCTAAACTTAGAGAGTGGTTGAACAACTCACTAATTTGACCTAGACTCTCTAATAAGGCCTTCCCACTAACTATTTTAGCAAAAACACCTAGCCACTTCCTCTTACAAACTTGTCTCCTCTAAATTTTCTATATTTGACTTAGTGGGAACATGGGAGAAAACACATGTGACAACTCCAAATTCGAATTGATGGAAGAATGCATGGGTAAAGGGCCCCCCTAGGCTGTTTAGGCACTCACATGGTCAAAATTAGGTTCCTAACTTGATATACTATCATATGGGTAACTTATTTTCACCTAAAAGACACTTTGGGACCACTTAATGACCCCTCAAAACCCTAGGCAAGTTTAAATTCAAATTTCCTTTGATTGTGACTCATCCTACCCCTTGTAAAGTGGGTTTACTTACTCATTAACAAGGTAATTAGTTTTAGGATAAATTGCCACAATGATCAAAACCCTAAATGACATGTCAATTACATAAAAAGTCCGCAAGTGTCAAGTGACACATAAAAACACATTCCACATCATCATGATATGCCCCTAATGCATCTTTATGATTAAACATTTTCACATGCAAGAAAACTCACATCTATGAAGGAAAATACTTTCACAACAAGGCTTTTGAATCTTCCAAAGATTCACCTTGGTTAAACTATGTTCACAAGGGTTTGGAACTTGTTTCCCCCAAGAATTTCCATGGTTCCACTTCTTGCACATTAAATTTGAGCATCAGTAGTCCAAGGAGATCATATAAAATACATATATGCATATAGTTTCATAATTCAAATTCAATTTTCTTTCCTAGTCATTTCAAGTAGTTTGTTCAAAATGTTAAAATATCAAAATCTACATATCATAAGTCATCATAATCAAATTAACATTTATCTGCATATCATAATCATTCATCAGCATATCATAAATTATCATAGTCAAATTAACATTTATTTGCATATCATAAATCATCATAATCAAATTAGCATTTTGCATCACATCAAAATCTAATAGTATCATGTCATAAAATTGCATCCATATGTGCTCGATCATTTCATACACAATATTAGGTTCTTAGTGCATATCATAATGTAAAACACTACTAAATTATCAAAATCAATAGATAAAACAATCCACTGTCCATCGAAGTCTCGAATAGTTGTCAAAATGTCAAAGTCTTGAATATCAAAATGTAAATGAAATATCTATGCTATGACGGGTCGGGGTGAGGCCTCACAATAACCATATATCCCTAAGGTGCACCCACCTAAGCTTTGCAGAGTTTGAAGAGTAAAGAATCTTGGTGATTTTGTTGAAGTTTGAGCCAAATCTGAGGTTTCTCTTAGTTAAACATGGGAAGTAGCTAGTCCTTAGACTAAGATAAGTCCTTTGTATCTTGGTATTAGGCCCTTTTTGCTTGGTAGTTTAAAAAAACCAACACTTGGGTCCCACTATCTATGACTTATGTCCTTCAGATTCAAACTTGAGTTGTACTAGCTGCAACTCAGTAGCCTCTGACTACAACTTGGGTCCTTTAGACCATGACTCAGGTTTCACTAGATGCAACACAAGTTCTTTTGGAGATTTTGGGGACTCGAGAAGTAAAGTCTATTGACTTCCAATTGGATTTGGCATTGTATCAGGTTCAAAGTAAACAATCTTTCTATAATCTTTACATCCTTTGTTTCTCTCTTCTTCACTTTTTTCTACAAATTCATCATTTCTCACATGTGCACTTTCTATGATCTTATAAGTAGTCATATCGAAACACTTGTATGTTTTACTTCTGCTAGAGTATCCTAGGAATATGCCTTCATCACCTTTGACATCAAATTTACCTTTTCTAGTCTCTTTCAGAATATATCATTTGTTGCCAAATACTTTCAAGTAACTTACATTAGGTTTGTAGCCATACCATAATTCATAAGGAGTTTGATTTGAGTCTTTCTTCAACTTTACTCTGTTCAAGGTATAGACTGCTGTACTGATTGCTTGCTTCCAATATTTGATGGAAACAATTTCTTCTATCATCAAAGTTCTTGCACAATCTATGATTAATCTATTCCTTCTTTCAGCTATACCATTCTGTTGTGGTGTACCAAGGGATGATACTTGTCTTTTGATTCCTCTTTTAGTGTAGAATTCATTGAATTCATTAGAAATAAATTCATCTCCTCTATCTAGTCTCAAACACATTAGCTTCTTTCTAGTTTCCTTTTCTACTCTTTCTAGATACCACCTAAACTTTTGAAAGGCTTTAGACTTATCTTTGAAATACATTACAGTCATTATTCTAAAATAATCATCAACAAATAAATAAAGTACTTATCTCCACTGTAGCTCTCAATTCCACTAGGTCCAGAAAGGTTTGTATGAACCAACTCCAATATTTCTTCAGAATGATAGTTCTTTCTCTTGAAACTTGTCTTGCCCATTTTACTAATTTGAATTTTTTTGCATAGGTCCATATCAGGTTTCCTCAAACTAGGAATACCTCTCACTCTTTTGTCTTTTCTTATCTTGATCAGGTTATCAATGTTCACATGACACAACCACTTATGCCATAACCGACTTTCTTCTACTTGAGTAATAAAATGTGAACTTTTATTAAGGTCTAGGTAGAAAAGGGTACCTTTTGTTTGGTTACCAGACCCAACTAGATTTCCTTTTCCATCTAGCAGCTTGGCCTTCCCATTCATGAATTCTACCTTGAACCTAATGTTATTCAATTGTACCATACTTAGTAGATTATGCTTTAGTCCTTCAACCCAAAAAGCATTATCACATCTAAGTTCATTGATTAGTGGGATACAACTTTTTTCCTTTATGCAACATGGTCCATTGTTTCCAAATCTTACACTTCCACCATCATAGTGTTTCATATGTTCAAACTTTGTTTTGTCACCTATCATATGATGTGAACAACCACTATTAGTAATCCATGTATCATTTTTTATAACATGAGAAATAAGTGCCATTTGTCTTCTTCATCATTAGATTCATCTTTTATAGTAATATAGATCATTTCATCATCTTCACTAATATCTAAATCTTTAGCCATAAAACACGACTTCTTACCTTTATCCTTGTAGTCTTTATAGCTTTTGAAATCCTTCTTCCCTTTTTATGAGTTGTTCTTCTTGTCATCTTTGTCTTCTCTTTTTGGACACCTTGCGACAATGTGAACAACTTCTTCACAAGAAAATAAGATTAAAGGAATTGTACCTTTGTACTTTCTTTTTCCTTTGGGATACTTTCTTACAAGTAATGCTTCACTGCATTCAAGATCACTATCAGAACTATCTTCCTCCTCAATTTCAGATTGTTTTCCTTTAGAATTTTTGGCTATCTTCTTGAGTGACAACTTGGCTTCAAATGTAGACTCAAGATTGCTAGAACTAAGAACATAATTATCACAGTTATCTAGCTCAAATGTAGTTAATCTTCCAACTATTGCATCCAATGTTATATCATTCTTTGGATTGCATCTCATCTCTTGAATTCATAATACTCTAATTACATATATAGGAAGAAGTGTTTTGAGAAACATACTTACCATTGTCTCATCTTCAATCTTTCCAGTTGAGGCTTTGATTGCACAAACACTGACTTTGATTTTGTCATTGTACTTTGCAATGTTCTCATCTTCTCTCATCTTTATTTGATCAAATTTTTCTTTGAGACTTTCAGCTTTGGCTCTTCTTACATTATCATCTCCTTCATAGATGGCTTTCAACTAGATCTACATTTCATAAGAAATACCATAGTCTTTGACTCCATTAAATTCAACATAGTTGAGAGTTGAAGCAATATCAATCATCATAATGTTATGATTTTTCTTCTCTTTAATTTCTTCAATAGTCATAGTTCAAATAGGTGCCACATATTTAGCATTAAGATATTTCAAACTTGAATCACTGATGGTTTCCAAATGCAACTTCATAAGTTCTTGCCATGCATTGAAGTTATCTCTATTCAACTTGGGGATCTCTCTTCTGTGAGACATCTTGATCTTTAGTTTAGGTCCTTGAAACCTTCTCTACAAGCAACAAAATCTCTGATACCAATTTTTGAAAATATAAGAGGAGTAACTAAGAGGGGAGGGGTGAATTAATTACCACAAAAATAAATCCCAGATCCCTAAGATGTAAATACAAAACATAAACTCTTCTAAAATTTTTGTTACTCGATTAACACACATGCACTTGGTTAACAATAATAAAATGTTGTAACTCGGTAACCATTGAAATAATAACTATTACTTGGAAAATACAGAACTTAAGATATTATATGTTATTAACCTTAATAAACTTATTTACATACACATAAAATAAATAGCATGAACACAAGTGACACCGAGATTTAAGTTGAAAACCCAATTTCAGAAAAATCGCCAATTGTAACTAGTTACTGATTTTCACTCTTATAAAGTGAGCCTTATTAAGAGCCAACCTTGTTAAAGGTTACAAAGCACATTGTTAGGTTTGACCCTGTTAGAGGATTTAATCACCCTATTAGAAGTGGCCTTGTTAGAGGCCTTTAGACACTTCAATCTAGAAATTCCACCTTGTTAAAGGATTTACAAATAGTTGTTAAGCCAACTCTATTCAGAGATTTAGTTTACTGCTACAATGGTTAGAGAGTAATAGTGACATGACCTGATTTCTAATGCAATTGTATTGCTTATTTCAGAACTCAATTCTGGCTTGAATACTTGATTCTTCCTGATCAAATACATCTTTGAAGCTCCTCAAAGATATTCTAATTATCCTTCTAATTTTCTTCCTCTAAGCATCTTTGATGTATGAAGCTCCCCTTAATACCATATACTCATAACATAAACATAAAAATAACAGAAAATGCGAGAATAAAATATGGACTTCTTATTTGCATCGCAAATGCAGAATTACTAAATTCATAAAATAAATATGCTAACCCACATGGGCACCTTTAGTACAATAATTTGCAAGACAAGCTGTGAACTATCACCCAGAGTTGTCTTGGACAATGGTTAAGCCTTTATTAAATACATAGTTTTATGCACAAGCTGTGAACTATTACCCAGAGCTATCCTAGACAATGTTTGAGCCTTTCTTAAATAGACAGTTTTATGCCGCCTAGGAAGGTTCTAGATGCTCAAACTTAATACCTAGGGCCAATAGCCCCTAACAATACACATAGAGTCAACCAAATAAATTTTTGACAATTTTTTTTAGAAATATCGGTAGCCCAACTTCTGAAGGCCATAACTCACATACTGTTGCTCCGATTGGCTATTATAATGACTTTTTGAAAATGCTAGCTTCTGATCCACAAGATCAAAACTATGCTAGTGCCCTTCTGTCAAGTTTTTGGACCTCATCTAGGAACTCTAAGGCCTCCAATGGTGAGCTTGAAGATTTTCCTACAATTTTTTCCACCGAAAATCCTCAATAACTACTCTGATACTAATGCTTGAGTAATGAGAATTTTATGGTAGGCTTACAACTCTAAAATGAACATTCTTGTAGAAAATGAGAACATTTTGGGCTTGTATAAAAAACTTACTAAAAATAGTAAGTTCCCATAAATAGTAACCACCCTATCTACTAGTCTTTATTAAAATAGAAAAGTCTAAAAATAAAATATTTTTGGGTGCTATAGGATTGCCCTTGCATCAGACACTTGGGGTAATTTGAGAAGTGATCTTGTCACGTCTTAAGTGTTCGATGGAAAACTTAGATGGTTAACCTCCTCCTTTGCTAGCCATGTTGAATCCTCAACTGGTCTCCCTTTCCATTTTTCCATATATTCCTCATAAGTTCTGTTTCTGGTACTTTTTCCAACATGACTATCTAGTATCTCCTCAATCTTCTTTGTAGCCAAGCTAGGTGCTAGAATGCTCCACTACACTTCTGCAATTTCATCTCCATCACCTCCTTCATAATACTCTGTCAAATCTAAAATATTAAATATTGGTGAAATATTCAATTCAGCAGGCAACTCCACTTCATATGCATTGCCAGAATCATGCCTCTTCAAATATTTTTGGGTGCTATAAGATTGCCCTTGCATCAGACACTTGGGGTAATTTGAGAAGTGATCCTATCACGTCTTAAGTGTTCGATGGAAAACCTAGATGGTTAACCTCCTCCTTTGCTAGCCATGTTGAATCCTCAACTAGTCTCCCTTTCCATTTTGCCATATATTCCTCATAAGTTCTGTTTTTGGTACTTTTTCCAACATGACTGTCTAGTATCTCCTTAATCTCCTTTGTAGCCAAGCTAGCTACTAGAGTGCTCCACTACACTTCTGCAATTTCATCTCCATTACCTCCTTCATAATACTCTGTCAAATCTAAAATATTAAATATTGGTAAAATATTCAATTCAGTAGGCAACTCCACTTCATACACATTGCCAGAATCATGCCTCTTCACTATCTTGTATGGTCCAAACTTCTTCATCTTTAACTTATTATATGTATCCACTAGAAAACACTCCTTTCTCAAATGAACCATGACTTCATCTCTAATATGAAATTCGTTATATCTCCTTTTCACATATACCTTAGTTTTATACTATGTATTCATCTTTATCATGTGCTTCCTCACCTCCTTATGGATGTACTTCTAATGTTTAGCAAAATCTTCTGCTTCAACACTACTTATCTCTCCTTTATCCAAATGCCTCAATTCAAAAGCATTTCTAGGACTACTGCCATATACAATCTGGAATGGTAATTTACAAGTACTCCTATTGACAAAATTATTATACGCAAATTCTACTTGCAGTAAAATCATATCCCATCCTTTTGGTTTATCTCCAACCAAGCATCCTAGCAAATTTCCCAAACTGTGATTCACAAATTCTGTCTATTCATCAGTTTGTGGATGATGTGATGAACTAAACTTCAAATCTGTCTTCAACTTCTTCCATAATGTACGCCAGAAATACCCAACAAATTTGGTATCTTGATATAAAACTATACTCTTTGGCAAACCATGTGATCTCACCACTTCTCTGAAAAACAACTCTGCTAAATGAACAACATCACTAGTCTTCTTGCAAGGAATAAAATATGCCATCTTTGAAAACCTATCAACCACCACAAAAATAGAATCATGTCCGTTCTGTGTCCTTGGTAATCCAAGAACAAAATCCAGGCTAATATCCTCCCACAGCTTCTCTAGTATAGGTAATGGCTAATACAATCTTGTATTCTGCTTCACTCCTTTCACCATCTGACATACTCTGCAATTTTGCACAAAATTCATTACATCTTGTTGCAACTATGGCTAGTATTAATTTTTAGCAACCAAAGCTATGGTTTTATCTCTACCAAAATGTCCAGCCAATCCTCCACTATGCTTCTCCTTGATGAGATTCTCTCTCATTGAACTTCTACGAATGCACAATTGGCTTCCTTTGAACAACATATTATCCTAGATTATGAAATCCAATCACTTTGTCCTATCACATGTAATAGGTTCTGTACAAGCTTCCGTACTTCACCAAAATCAGGATCATTTGGATACAATGTACTGAGTTCCTTGAACCCAATCACCTCTATCTGCATTTCTATCAACAAAAGTTTTCTTCTACTAAGAGTATCTGCAACTTTGTTAGACTTCCCACTCCTGTGTTTCAAAACAAATGTATAACTCTGCAAAAAATCAACCCACTTTAAATGCCTTTCGTTCAGTTTTCCTTCACTATTTAAATATTGTAAAGCTTGATGATAAGTATACAAAACAAACTCCTTAGGAAGAAGATAGTGTCTCCACTTATTCAATGCTTTAACTATAGCATAAAATTTCTGATCATAAAATAATATTTTCTTTTTGCATCATTCAACTTCTCACTGAAATAAGTAATAGGTCTACCTTCCTGGCTCAAAATTGATCCTATTGTAGTATCACTAGCATCACAGTCTACTTAAAACACCTTGTTAAAATCAAGACGTGCTAAAATAGGTAGCTCAGTAACTTTCTTTTTCAACATATTGAAGCTCTTATATGCTCCTATAGTCCACTTAAACTCTATCCTATCCCCTCTCATTGTTTCATTCAAGGTCCACAAATACTACTAAAAATTCTTATTCACTTTCTATAAAATGTAGCCAGTCCATGAAAAGATCTTACCTCTATCACACTCCTTAGAGTAGGCCATTCAAGGATAGCCTTCACTTTCTCTGGGTCCATTTTCATACCTTCTCTTGAGACTATAAATCACAGGTACACCAAATCTTTCTTTACAAAAATGCATTTCTTCAAGTTTATCAACAACTTTTCTTCCCTCAACTTATCAAACACCTTGCGAATATGAATCAAATGCTCCTTTAATGTCTTACTAAAGATCAATATATCATTTAGTTAAACAATGAAAAACTTACCCAGAAACTCCTTTAGTACCTCATTCATGAGCTCATGAAAGTTCTTGGTGCATTGGTTAGCCCAAAAGGCATGACTAACCACTCATATAGTCCTTCCCTTGTCTTGAAAGTAGTCTTCTACTCATCACCTTCTCTGATATGAATTTGATGGTACCCACTCTTTAGATCCATCTTTGTGAAATAATTAGCTCCACACAAATAGTCCATAACATCATCCATCCTTGGCAATGGAAATCTATACTTTATTGCGATCTTGTTGATAGCACGGGAATCTATGCAAATCATCCATTCTCCATTCTTCTTTGGTGCTAATACTACTGGTACAACACATGAACTTAGACTCTCTCGAATCAACCCCTTTTGCAAAAATTCGTGAATTTGGCTGTTCAACTCTACACTTTCTGCTAGTGTCATTCTATGTAGTACCTTGTTTAGAAAAATGGCTCTTGGAACCAAATTCATCTGGTGATTGATCTTCCTCATTGGGGGCAATCCATTAGGTGCATTATCTGATACAATATCAAAAAACTCTTCCAACATATTTGCAACTTCTGTAGGTACGTCCTCTACTTCTTCTTTACTATCTTTAGGAATTATAGAAAAACACATATGCTCATGTTTCGTACCTTTAAAAAACTCTTTTCTATCAACAAAATATATTCTGGCAGCACTACATACCTTTTCTCCTTTATCCTTCAATGGCTTCAACTTATGTTTCACTCAATCCTTAGTTAGAGTGTAGGTATTTGCTTGCCCAAATCCTTGTCCTCTGCCTCTTCCTCTTTGATCTCTATTGTTCTGATCATGGAAATGATTGAAATTGTTTCCCCTCTGGTTCTGATTGCTACTTCTAGCCTCATCCTTGTTCTTTTGATCATCATTACAACTACCATAAGATCATTCACCAAAACTTGTTGCTTAGTTTCTCCTCAACTCTTAGAGAAAACTGGTATGCCTCGTCAATACTGCTCATTTGAACCAAACTTAGCTCATCTTGAATTTTGGGCCTTAACCCATTAAGATAACAGGTGACTTTCTCCTTATCAGCTTCTGCATGGCCAGTTCTAATGCGAACTCAGTAGAACTCTTCAATATACTCTTGAATAGATTTTCTTTCTTGCTTCAACCCTTGCATCTTCTTCAATAGATCAAGCTCATAATCCATAGGAATAAATTGTCACTTCAGTTTATCTTTCATTCGATCCCATCTGGTGATTTTGTCCTTTCCCTTTCTATTTCGCTCCAACTGAACCTCCTACCATCAAAGCTTCGCATGTCCCTTTGGTTTTGCTTTCGCAAACTTGACCCTATCAGGATCATCAATATCTTCATACTCAAAGTACTCCTCTAGTTCATTGATCCAATTGATCAGCTCCTTTGGGTTAAGATTTCTAAAAAAATGTGGGAACCTCAAACTTAGGTCTTTTTTCATTCTTGGAGATGGCTCGGAAAAGCCTCTCTTCCTCTGGATTTAGAACTGCCTCTACTTTGACATTTTCTTCTACTTTATCCTCATCCTCGCTTTCATCCCTTATGGGAAGATTCATTTCTCTATGCATTTTTTCTTCGAATACTTGCATTTGTCTTTGGAGGGCTCAAAAACCCTTAGGTGTAACACCTACAACTCTTTTTCCATGCTCTCTTCATGGAGGCATTTTTGTGCTTCTGCTAAAACCCTAGTGCAAACTACCTCACAATCGGTGATCTATCTACACAATTAGCCCAAACCACGGTCCTAGTATGAACTACCTCATAGTTGGCAATCTCTCTACACACTCGAGAACTCTAGCTCTGATACCACTTGATGTAGAAAGCTCCCCTTAATACCATAAACTCATAATAGAAAAAACAAAAAATGCAAGAACAAAATATGGACTTCTTATTTACACCACAAATGTAGAATTACAGAATTGATAAGTACAATATGCTAACCGAGATGGGTGCCTTTAGTACAATAGTTAGCAAGACAAGCTGTGAACTATCACCCAAAGCTGTCCTAGACAATGTTCGGGCCTTTACTAAATAGGCAGTTTTATGCTGCCCGGGAAGGTTTTAGATGCTCAAACTTAATACCTAGGGTCAAAAGACCCTAACAATACACATAGAGTTAGCCAAAATTATCTTTTACAAATTATTTTAGAAATTTGAGTAGCCCAACTTCCAAAGGCCATAACTTATGAATCGTTGCTCTGATTGGCTATTATAACCACTTTTTGAAAACACTAGCTCCTGATCTACAAGCTTGGAACTGCACTAGCACCCTTCCATTGAGTTTTTGGACCTCATCCGGGCACTCTAAGGCATCCAATGATGAGTCTAAAGATTTTTCTGCAAATATTTCCATTGAAAATCTATAATAACTTCTCTAAAACTAATGCTTGAGCAATGAGATTTTTATGGTAGGCTTACAACTCTAAAATGAACATTCTGGGCTCATATGAAAAACTTACTAAAAATAGTAAGTTTTCATAAATAGTAACCACCCTATCTACTAGTCCTTATTAAAATAGAAAAGACTAAAAATATAATATTTTTGCATGCTATAAGATTGCCCTTGCACCCAGGATGCTCCTGCATCAATCTCTATTCTTCCATATACTCACACTCATTCAATCCTTAACTTGACATTATACTTATATGATAAACATTGTCAAGTCGACCTGAACAGGTCTTAAAATAATTAATAATTCATCTCCTCAGTTAGGTAGAACCAACAAACAAATCAATTAAACTCAATATGTCAAAATAAAAAAATCCTTCATTAGCCAACCCTACTTGGTAGACACTAATATTGAATTTTTTTTTCTGTATTAACCAAGTGAAGTTGATTAACGCTTCATCTTCACAAACTTCCTTTGGTAATTGAGTCATCTTGGTTAGCACTGGTTCCATCCAACTTTCCTTTATTAACCAAGTGGCTGCTAGGGTAACTCATTGTAAGTTTGGTTAATAAGTGATAAAATTTACACACTAAATGGAGATTAAATGAACCTAAAAAGATAATTATTTTGGTTCTCGCCCATGCCTTGAGCGCTTGTATAGGCTAGAATGGGAGTAGTGAGAACGCATGGTTGCGACCATGCATTCCGTAGTATGCCTTGTCAGTATGAGAGGATACTAGTGGCCGCATGAGATCAGTATGGACCCGTGGAGTTTAGCTAACTGCCAGGGTAACTTGTACGTGATAATTGCGATGACACTTTCCCGCTTGTAGAGTAGGTTTCCTACATGTCTTTGTGTGCCTCTGAGAATTAGATGTCGATTTTGTGTGTGATTGGAACCTTTGAGTTAGTATACTTTTAAGATTCCTGAACTTCTAAAGATTTGCGCTATGTGTTATGGATAGCTTGTTTGGGACTTGAGATTATCTCCTCAGCACGGTGGGAGTGGACCACTTAGGTTCCATGCGGTCGAGTGGTAGTGTATTTTTCACTCTTATCATTTGAGATCCATCGGAGACACCGTGGCTGAAACATTCTTGGTTGGTATTTATCTTCATTATGTTCTTGGAGCATTATGATAGATGATATACCTTATGATGGATGTATTTGTTGGTATGTTTCCTATATTGATGATTTGCATATGTTAGATGATGGTATCCTATGCTTTACTTTGCATGTTAGTAGGATTTTTTAAGAGTGACATTCCTACTATGTTAATACCAATGATCTCTTCGGTGCTTTGGAATGTTACACATGAAGGTATGGCTAGGATCCACAATGGTCTAATGATGCTATTTACGGTTGGGAGGAACCGTGCACTTAATTATTTATGTTTGTGATATATGGTTATCTTTTGTGATGGATGTTTATATCTTTTGTGATGATGTATCATGTATGATATGTGGTTTCATTTATGTTATTGCATCATGGATTAATATTAGATGATGATGATGTACTTTATTTACTTGGATGTTTATTCTTTTAAGCTTTTCATACCCTGTGATATGTACAGTGGATGATTGAGCTAAACTAAAATATAATTGCCAAATGACACTTGTATATTGTTTAAGTACATTGGATGTATCATTTTTATTTCATAAGGATGAGATGTTAGATGAATAGTTAATTTAGATGTGATACAACATTAAGGGATCTTTAAAGAATGTAGATTGTTATGTATATATGTTATGTTAATTTTCATTTGAATTGTTGCTAGTGCTTCCACAAATGTTATGAATGGTTTTATCTTTCATGTTTAAAAAAAAAATTGTTTGACAAACTTAGTAAAATTCTTTGGATCCCTTGGTGGGGCATTACATTTGGTATCAGAGCATGAGTTTCAACATTGAGAGCTCTAGGTATTTTGGAATGCCACTAGTTGTTAACTAGTTGAACAAAACGAAAACTTGAAACTATCATGTGTATCTCTTTCAAACTGAAAACTTGAAACTAGGTGAACTGAAACAGAACTTAAAACTGTTACTTGCATATTTTCTTTATATTTCAACACTTAGCTTTCAAAATTGAAAATTCTACTGAAAACTTAAACAAAGGCAAAAATGAAAATTGAAAAACTTATTCTAGTTGCAAAACATGTATCTTTTATCTAAGTTTCAAGGTAGTATACCTTTGTTTATCTTTGCAAGCATTAAGTTGTTCTTGTTTAGAATGCATTAGAGAATCTATTTTAGTAGATGTTAAAGGAATGATGTTGGATCGATATGGTTTTTGGTTTACCATTAAACCAAAGTCATATTGCTCTAAAGGTGTTGTAATATCCTCAGTGGAATCATGTTTCCCCTGTAGGGAGGAAAAGGGTTCAATGGGACCCGCATAGTGAGTATGTTAGCTTTTCATTCTTGTAGGCTTCCAGCAGTAAGCCTAATCTCGGAGGGGTGGATGTAGTGCCTGCCCCTAGTTCGCATTTTGTTATTGTTACTGAACTCTTTTAGAGCTAATTTTACGTTGTTGGTTAGCAGCATTGTTTTGAGATTATTAGATATAGTTATGGATTCAGTTTATAATGTGATGAGATTACTTAGACTCTACATTTCATGTATGTATGATGATTATTTTTAGTGATTCAAAATTATTAATGATGATTTATTATCATATGTGTTTTCATATGGATACTTACCCCATACTTGCATGTGTATGGTGTGCGTGTTTGCTTTGCGTGTTTTCTTTTGTATGGTGTGTTTGATGTGGTTAAAGAAGGGAGTCGTAGTCACCTGCTAGTCGGGATCTACACGATGCACCACTTCCTGCCATTGCTTGGTTAGTTTAGTATATATATTGTGCTTGTACATGCATGATTTTTATGCAGGTTGCAGGTACTGGGTATCAACTTCCCTGAATTGCCAAGATGAGCATACCCTATCACATTATCTCAATGATAAGAGAGGGGAGATAAATTCTCAAGTCCAAATCCCAACCCTTTAAGTCATTTGTTCTAATTGAAAAATTAGGAGAAGTATATGAGTTGAGTACCCTCTGAATACGTTGGATGATGTAATTCATGATTTAAACCCTTGATTTGATTTTGTATATATTTTGGCTATGATGGATTTTTTGTATTTTTACCTTTGTGAGTCTTTCGAATATTTTCTATTAATTAAGCGTAATTAAAAAATTCAATTAATGGTTTAATTTAATGAAAAATTACTATGGTATTTTAATATTTATTTTATTTAATTAATTAAAAAATTAATTAAATAAAATAATTAAATTTGAAAATAAAATAATTAAATTGGAAGATAAAAGTTATAATATTAAATTTGGAATGTGACAATATTTATAATATATTTGGAGCCCATTTTTAAAAAAATGACTAAATAATATTATTATTAAAGCTAATAAATATTTTAGAAATAAAGTTTTGAAAAATGAAATTTAAAAGTGGAAAATATATTTTAAATTATTAAAAGATTCTAAATCTCATATGATTAAAATATAAATATATTAAAATTGAAAAGTGGAGATATTAAAGTTAGTGCATGAGACTTAATAAATAAATAAATAAAATTTGGAAAGAGTAAAGTAAATTGGAGTTTTAAGCGTGCATGAGAATTAACATGTCTCAACAACACGGGGGTTAGTGCATCAATTAAGCACAAAGTGTCTACAATTCTATGACTTATCAAAAAGAATTGGAAAAGACCCATGCTTAGTTGGTGACACTTTTCATCGATTTCAAGAAGCAATCCAAAGGTTTTTTGAGAGCTTTTGATATTCAGGCATTCATAGAAGCTTAAATGAAAAGCTTAATGGAAGCTACAAGCTTAATGGAAGCTACGAGCTACAAGCTAAAATAGAAGCTTCAAAGCTTACATGCATGGGAGAAGATTCATATGCTCATATATTTTCTACTTGCTTCTATGCTCCTTCTAGCACTTCTAATTACTTGGAAGATTCGATCGGCTTGGATTCTTGGAAGAATTGCGAATGATGGAGAAGGAAGAGATTTTCTATGGACTTCTGAGGCATGGCAAATTAGCATCAATGTCTAGGTGCACTCATGATATTCTCATATTTCCTTTGCACTCCTTCTCTTTCCGTCTTCATCATATCTGTTTTATGTGTCTGAATACTCTATGTGATTGAATCTACTATTTGAAATTGGAATCTAAATATTTTATTTGGTTGAGAAGAAAACAATAGAAAAACTCTAGTTCCAAATGAGAAAGAAATTAGAGTTTAATCGAGTTTGGGTTCGAATTTATATTAAATTAGAAAGACAAGATTTGGAATTAAAATAGAAATTTTATGGTAAAAATTTGAATGATTAGATGTAATCTTTCTATCAATTATATTTTTAGATGCGTATGAACAAACCCTTTTATGGTTAAATTTAGAGAAAAATTATTTTAAGAAGAAATTCTTAATTCATCACAAATTGTCCTGTCGCTGGCGCTTGGATAGACCCAAACTCAGTCATTCATAACTTTTTATCGTGATCGAATTTATTCAATCGCTCAAGTCAGAATTGGCGCAACTTGGCCCTCTCCAGCATATTTAAATTTCAGTCCGATCCAACGGTTCATTAGGGAGATATGGCCGTCGCATTGAGACTATTTTATTCGAGGACAGATATTTCTCTATTTTCCATAACCAAAAATTTTTTATGCTTAAACTTCACAAAATAATATATCAAAGCATGGAATGAATTAAAGTATTATTGAAATCTTTCTTTATTAGAATCTTATTAAAATGCATTATTTTTATATGATTTATTATCTAATCTAATTAAATCAAATTTAATTAAGATTAGTTAATAGTAGAAGAAGTGTAATTAATTATTAGTCAATCTAAGTAAATGGATGAGAGAAAATTAAAAGAAAAGAGATTTTAATATAGTTTATATAGTGAACTTTTTATAATGTATATTGAATATTATTAAACAATTTTAGAGCTGTTTAATGAAGATGATAATGTTAAGAATTTGGAGATTATTCATGTTAAAATCTACAATGAGTCTTATTGGTTTGTGATAGGGATCTCTTTCAAACAACGTTTATATAAACAAAATATTATTAAAACAATTAGAAAATGGAGTCTAATGGTTGATTTTAATATTGATTAAATAATTGTAAGATGATAATTTAAATTTAGAAACTCTGAATGATATTGGATTAAGACTGAATTATTATGTTATTGGTTAATACGTTTGAATATTTTAATAGAGTTAAGAGTTAGCTAAATATTAACTAATGCGTTTATGGAGGGATTCTAAAGATCGAGTATGTATAGTTTAAGGAGTTTATTATTTATTAATGTTTGTAAGGACTAGCAAACTATTAATAAATAATGGTTCAAATAGATATCAACAAATTTGATTAGAGTTAATCTAGTGGAGATTATTTATTGATTGAAGTTTGGTAAAAGATAATAATTTTTGGAGTTGGATTATAATTGATTTTTAATCAATTGATATTCATTGAGTTGATATTATAACTATGATATTAATAATTAAGTTGTGTGATAGAGTCTTATTTGAAAAGATTAATGATAATACGAATTTGTCAAGAGAATGTTGGTATTCTGTGAAAGAAGACGAATGAGGTCATTATAGATTTATTTTCAATATAGCTTGCTAATAAATATTGACAAGTTATTATTATTGAATTATTAATATGAACATTTGAGTATTGAATTATAGTTGACTTTTAACTTACATAATTCTAGTTAGTTATTAGTCAACTAATATTAATTAGAACGTTGCTATGGTTATACAATTATTAATTAAATCGATTAATGAGAGTTAATTAGATTTAATTAATAATTAAGTTATGTAATAGAAATTTATTTGATATAATTCTTTTAACGAGATTGTAGATTATCTATATTGAAGTTGATAGGTCTTATTCTTATGACTTTAGATATTGTATGGTTGTCAACGATGGTGACGATTAAATTCAAAGACTCAAACTTTAGTAATACTTAATTAAGTTTCTAATTGAAAACTAATAAGATGTTAATAGGTCATGGATGGTGTACCTATGTTAATGGATTGAGATAAATAAAGTTATAATCTCTTATTCGAAGAATGATAATTGGTCCTCTTATAATATAACGAATAATGATCTTAGAAAAGTTGAAAGGTTAATCAATTAGAATATGGATCATAGATAAATTAAGAAAAAATAATGATGATCAGTTTAATGAGCAAATAGTTATCCTTAAGTTATTCTTAGAATGTAATTCTTAATAATGGAAGGATAATGCTATCGGGGAATAAATGGGTTGACTTGTAAGTCAAATGATGAAACTTAAAACACTTGAAGTATACTTGCAAACAGAAAACTGAAAACCCGTACACATTATTCAACTATGTGAATTTAGTAAACCAAAACATGTGTTTGCATCATGCATTCTATATGCTTCTTGTTTTGGGTTTTGGGTTGACTAGTGTTGACCAGTCCTAGGATGTTACCAGAGGCTCGGGGGTTATGAGATATGATGACATGTTGATCTTATTTGGTCTCGATCTTTATAAGCCCAACCATGGTAATGTAATCGTATGCTCTATGAAATGTTTGTATTTACTGATTGATATTGTTCATCAGTCTTCATGTGTGAAGCTGAGAGGTATGTGTATGAGACACTTGAGCTAATCATTTTTGAGTCATCGATCAGTTATCCTTGGATTATTTTTTAGTCGCCATGATGAGACTGAAATATGGATTTATTTTTTGATGATGTCATGTTGTGACATGTTTGACTCAACCATTTTGGAGTCTTCGATCAGTATGATTTTGAGGTATTCTTGGTTGCTTGTTGAGAACCATTTATCTTGAGATACATTTTGGTTATTGAGAACCAATTGATACTTATGATTATCAGTGATGCCTTCAATTGCCAATAGAGAACTGTTGTGATCATAATTTTCTATGGATGCTTTTTCGGATGCTCATGGAGATTTGATGATTCTTATCTTGGAGATTTGATAATTCTTATTATGGATATTTGATGCTTTTATGCATATTTGATGATTTTATTATAGATTATCTTTTATGATTTTGAGATTTATGATTCCATGAGCTTAGGGTAGGTAATCTACTTGTAGTGTCAGGAAGTGGCTTGCAATGGGGGTCTGGGCCCTAAGTGGCTGCCAGGGTAACTCATTGTAAGTTTGGTTAATAAGTGATAACATTTACACACTAAATGAAGATTAAATGAACCTAAAAAGATAATTGTTTTGGTTCTCGCCCATGCCTTGAGCGCTTGTACAGGTTAGGATGGGAGTAGTGAGAATGCATGGTTGCGACCGTGCATTCTGTAGTATGCCTCGTCAGTATGAGAGGATACTAGTGGCCGCATGAGATCAGTATGGACCCGTGGAGTTTAGCTAATTGCTAGGGTAACTTGTACGTGATAATTGCGATGACACTTTCCTGCTTGCAGAGTAGGTTTCCTACATGTCTTTGTGTGCCTCTGGAAATTAGATGTCGATTTTGTGTGTGATTGGAACCTTTGAGTTAGTATACTTTTAAGATTCTTGGACTTTTAAAGATTTGTGCTGTGTTATGGATAGCCTGTTTGGGACTTGAGATTATCTCCTTAGCACGGTGGGAGTGGACCACTTAGGTTCCACGCGGTCGGGTGGTAGTGTATTTTCCACTCTTATCATTTGAGATCCGTCGGAGACACCGTGGCTGGAGCATTCTTGGTTGGTATTTATCTTCATTATGTTCTTGGAGCATTATGATAGATGATATACCTTATGATGGATGTATTTGCTGGTATGTTTCCTATATTGATGATTTGCATATGTTAGATGATGGTATCCTATGCTTTACTTTGCATTTTAGTAGGATGTTTTAGGAGTGACATTCCTACTATGTTAATACCGATGATCTCTTCGGTGCTTTGAAATGTTACGCACGGAGGGATGGCTAGGATCCACGATGGTCTAATGATGCTATTTACTGTTGAGAGGAACCGTGCACTTAGTTATTTATGTTTGTGATATATGGTTATTTTTTGTGATGGATGTTTATATCTTTTGTGATGATGTATCATGTATGATATGCGGTTTCATTTATGCTATTGCATCATGGATTAATATTAGATGATGATGATGTACTTTATTTACTTGGATGTTTATTCTTTTAAGCTTTTCATACCCTGTGATATGTACAGTGGATGATTGAGCTAAACTAAAATATAATTACCAAAGGACACTTGTATATTGTTTAAGTATATTGGATATATCATTGTTATTTCATAAAGATGAGATGTTAGATGAATAGTTAATTTAGATGTGATACAACGTTAAGGGATCTTTAAAGAATGTAGCCTGTTATGTATATATGTTATGTTTATTTTCATTTGAATTGTCGCTAGTGCTTTCGAAAATGTTATGAATGGTTTTATCTTTCATGTTTAAAAAAAAAATTGTTTGACAAATTTAGTAAATTTTTTTGGATCCCTTGGTGGGGCATTACATTTGGTATCAGAGCACGAGTTTCAACATTGAGAGCTCTGGGTATTTTGGAATGCCACTAGTTGTTAATTAGTTGAACAAAACAAAAACTTGAAACTATCATGTGTATCTCTTTCAAACTGAAAACTTGAAACTAGGTGAACTGAAATAGAACTTAAAACTGTTACTTGCATATTTTCTTTATATTTCAACACTTATCTTTCAAAATTGAAAATTTACTAAAAACTTAAACGAAAGAAAAATTAAAAATTGAAAAACTTATTCTAATTGCAAAACATGTATCTTTTATCTAAGTTTCAAGGTAGTATACCTTTGTTTATCTTTGCAAGCATTAAGTTCTTGTTTAGAATGCATTAGAGAATCTATTTTAGTAGATGTTAAAGGAATGATGTTGGATCGATATGGTTTTCGATTTACCATTAAACTAGAATCATATTGCTCTAAGGGTATTGTAATATCCTCAGTGGAATCATGTTTCTCCTGTAAGGAGGAAAATAGTTCAATGGGACCCGTATAGTGAGTATCTTAGCTTTTCATTCTTGTAGGCTTCCAGGAGTAAGCCTAATCTCAGGGGGGTTGGATGTAGTGCCTGCCCCTAGTTCGCATTTTGTTATCATTTCTAAACTCTTTTAGAGTTAGTTTTACGTTGTTGGTTAGCAGCATTGTTTTGAGATTATTAGATATTGAGTTATGGATTCAGTTTATTATGTGAGGAGATTACTTAGACTCTACATTTCATGTATGTATGATGATTATTTTTAATGATTCGCAATTATTAATGATGATTAGTAAGATGATTTATTATCATATGTGTTTTCTTATGGATACTTACCCCATACTTGCATGCGTATGGTGTGCATGTTTGCTTTTGTATGACGTGTCTGATGTGGTTAAGGAAGGGAGTTGTAGTCACTTGCTAGTCGGGATCTACACAATGCACCACTTTCTTCCATTGCCTGGTTAGTTTAGTATATATATTGTGCTTGTACATGCATGATTTTTATGCAGGTTGCAGGTACCGAGTATCGACTTCTCTGAATTGCTAGGATGAGCGTACCCTATCACATTATCTCAATGATAAGAGAGGGGAGATAAATTCTCAAGTCCAAATTCCAACCCTTTAAGTGATTTGTTCTAATTGAAAAATTAGGACAAGTATCTGACTTGAGTACCCTTCGAATACGTTGGATGACATAATTCGTGATTTAAACCCTTGGTTTAATTTTGTATGTATTTTGGCTATGATAAATTTTTCGTATTTTTACCTTTGTGAGTCTTTGGAGTATTTTCTATTAACTAAGCGTAATTAAAAGATTTAATTAATGGTTTAATTTAATGAAAAATTAATATGGTATTTTAATATTTATTTTATTTAATTAATTGAAAAATTAATTAAATAAAATAATTAAATTGGAAGATAAAAGTTATAATATTAAATTTGTAATGTGACAATATTTATAATATATTTGGAGCTCATTTTAAAAAAAATGACTAAATAATATCATTATTAAAGCTAATAAATATTTTAGCAATAAAGTTTTGGAAAATGAAATTTAAAAGTGAAAAATATATTTTAAATTATTAAAAGATTCTAAATCTCATATGATTAAAATATAAATATATTAAGATTGAAAAGTGGAGATATTAAAGTTAGTGCATGAGACTTAATAAATAAATAAATTAAATTTGGAAAGAGTAAAGTAAATTGGAGTTTTAAGCTTGCATGGGAATTAACATGTCTCAACAACACGGGGGTTAGTGCATCAATTAAGCACAAGGTGTCTACAATTCTATGACTCATCAAAAAGAATTGGAAAAGACCCATGCTTAGTTGGTGACACTTTTCAGCGGTTTTAAGAAGCAATCCAAAAATTTCTTGAGAGCTCTTGATATTCAAGCATTCATAGAAGCTTAAATGAAAAGCTTAATGGAAGCTACAAGCTTAATGGAAGCCATAAGGTATAAGCTAAAATAGAAGCTTCAAAGCTTACATGTATGGGAGAAGATTCATATGCTCATATATTTTTTACTTGCTTCTATGCTCCTTCTAGCACTTCTAATTACTTGGAGGATTCGATCATCTTGGATTCTTGGAAGAATTGCGAATGATGGAGAAGGAAGAGATTTTCTATGGACTTCTGAAGCATGAAAAATTAGCATCAGTGTCTAGGTGCACTCGTGATATTCTCATATTCCCTTTGCACTCTTTCTCTTCTTGTCTTCATCATATCTGTTTTATGTGTCTGAATACTCTCTGTGATTGAATCTACTATTTGAAATTAGAATCTAGATATTTTATTTGGTTGAGAAGAAAACAATAGAAAAACCCTAGTTCCAAATGAGAAAGAAATTAGATTTTAATCGGGTTTGGGTTCGAATTTATATTAAATTAGAAAGACAAAATTTGGAATAAAAATAAAAATTTTATGGTGAAAATTCAAATGATTAGATGTAATCTTTCTATCAATTATATTTTTAGATGCGTATGAAGAAACCCTTTTATGGTTAAATTTAGAGAAAAAATATTTTAAGAGGAAATTCTTAATTCATCACAAATTGTCTTGTCGCTGCCCCTTGGATAGACCCGAACTCAGTCATTCATAATTTTTTATCGTGATCGAATTTATTCGATCGCTCAAGTCAAAATTGGCGCAACTTGACCCTCTCCAGCGTATTTAAATTTCAGCCCGATCCAACGGTTCATTAGGGAGATATGGCTATCGTACTGAGACTGTTTTATTCGAGGACAGATATTTCTCCATTTTCCATAACCAAGAATTTTTATGCTTAAACTTCACAAAATAATATATCAAAACATGGAATGAATTAAAGATATTATTGAAATCTTTCTTTATTAGAATCTTATTAAAATGCATTAGTTTTATATGGTTTATTATCTAATCTAATTAAATCAAATTTAATTAAGATTAGTTAATAGTAGAAGAAGTGTAATTAATTATTAGTCAATCTATGTAAATGGATGAGAGAAAATTAAAAGAAAAGAGATTTTAATATAGTTTATATAGTGGATTTTTTTATAATGTATATTGAATACTATTAAACAATTTTAGAGTTGTTTAATAAAGATGATAATGTTAAGAATTTAGAGATTATTCATGTTAAAATCTACAATGAGTCTTATTGGTTTGTGATAGGGATCTCTTTCAAACAATGTTTATATAGACAAAATATTATTAGAACAATTAGAAAATAGAGTCTAATAGTTTATTTTAATATTGATTAAATAATTGTAAGATGATAATTTAAATTTAGAAACTCTGAATGATATTGGATTAAGACTAAATTATTATGTTATTGGTTAATACGTTTGAATACCTTAATGGAGTTAAGAGTTAGCCAAATATTAACTAATGAGTTTATGGAGGGATTCTATAGATCGAGTATGTATAGTTTGAGGAGTTTATTATTTATTAATGTTTGTAAGGACTAGCAAACTATTAATAAATAATGGTTCAAATAGATATCAACAAATTTGATTAGAGTTAATCTAGTGGAGATTATTTATTGATTGAAGTTTGGTAAAAGATAATAATTTTTGGAGTTGGATTATAATTGATTTTTAATCAATTGATATTCATTGAGTTGATATTATAACTATGATATTAATAATTAAGTTGTGTGATAGAGTCTTATTTAAAAAGATTAATGATAATACGAATTTGTCAAGGGAATGTTGGTATTCTTTGAAAGAAGACGAATGAGGTCATTATAGATTTATTCTCAATATAGCTTGCTAATAAATATTGACAAGTTATTATTATTGAATTATTAATATGAACATTTGAGTATTGAATTATAGTTGACTTTTAACTTACAGAATTCTAGTTAGTTATTAGTCAACTGATGTTAATTAGAACGTTGCTATGGTTATACAATTATTAATTAAATCGATTAATGAGAGTTACTTAGATTTAATTAATAATTAAATTATGTAATAGAGATTTATTTGATATAATTCTTTTAACGAGATTGTAGATTATCTATATTGAAGTTGATAGGTCTTATTCTTATGACTTGAATTATGACTTTAGATATTGTATGGTTGTCAACGATGGTGACGATTAAATTCAAAGACTCAAACTTTAGTAATACTTAATTAAGTTTCTAATTGAAAACTAATAAGATGTTAATAGGTCATGGATGGTGTACCTATGTTAATGAATTGAGATAAATAAAGTTATAATCTCTTATTCGAAGAATGATAATTGGTCCTCTTATAATATAACGAATAATGATCTTAGAAAAGTTGAAAGGTTAATCAATTAGAATATGGATCATAGATAAATTAAGAAAAAATAATGATGATCAGTTTAATGAGTAAATAGTTATCCTTAAGTTATTCTTAGAATGTAATTCTTAATAATGGAAGGATAATGCTATCGGGGAACAAATGGGTTGACTTCTAGGTCAAATGATGAAACTTAAAACACTTGAAGTATACTTGCAAACAAAAAACTGGAAACCCGTACACATTATTCAACTATGTGAATTTAGTAAACCAAAACATGTGTTTGCATCGTGTATTCTATATGCTTCTTGTTTTGGGTTTTGGGTTGACTAGTGTTGACCAGTCCTAGGATGTTACTAGAGGCTCGGGGGTTATGAGATATGATGGCATGTTGATCTTATTTGGTCTTGATCTTTATAAGCCCAACCATGGTAATGTGATCGTATGCTCTATGAAATGTCTGTATTTACCGATTGATATTGTTCATCAGTCTTCATGTGTGAAGCTGAGAGGTATGTGTATGAGACACTTGAGCTAATCATTTTTGAGTCATCGATCAGTTATCCTTGGATTATTTTCTAGTCGCCATGATGGGACTGAAATATGGATTTATTTTTTGATGATGTCATGTTGTGATATGTTTGACTCAACCATTTTAGAGTCTTTGATCAGTATGATTTTGAGGTATTCTTGTTTGCTTGTTGAGAACCATTTATCTTGAAGTATATTTTGGTTATTGAGAACCAATTGATACTTATGATTATCAGTGATGCCTTCAGTTGCCAATAGAGAACTGTTGTGGTCATGATTTTCTATGGATGCTTTTTCAGATTTTTATGGAGATTTGATGATTCTTATCTTGGAGATTTGATGATTCTTATTATGGATATTTGATGCTTTTATGCATATTTGATGATTTTATTATGGATTATCTTTTATGATTTTGTGATTTATGATTCCATCACCTTAGGGTAGGTAATCTACTTGTAGTGTTGGGAAGTGGCTTGCAATGGGGGCCGAGGCCCTAAGTGGCTGCCAGGGTAACTCATTGTAAGTTTGGTTAATAAGTGATAACATTTACACACTAAATGGGGATTAAATGAACCTAAAAAGATAATTTTTTTGGTTCTCGCTCATGCCTTGAGTGCTTGTACAGGCTAGGATGGGAGTAGTGAGAATGAATGGTTGCGACCGTACATTCCGTAGTATGCCTCGTCAGTATGAGAGGATACTAGTGGCTGCATGAGATTAGTATGGACCTGTGGAGTTTAGCTAACTGTCAAGATAACTTGTACGTGATAATTGCGATTACACTTTCCTGCTTGCAGAGTATGTTTCCTACATGTCTTTGTGTGCCTCTGGGAATTAGATATCGATTTTGTGTGTAATTGGAACTTTTGAGTTAGTATACTTTTAAGATTCTTGGACTTCTAAAGATTTGTGCTATGTGTTATGGATAGCCTGTTTGGGACTTGAGATTATCTTCTCAGCACGGTGGGAGTGGACCACTTAGGTTCCACGCGGTCGGGTGGTAGTGTATTTTTCACTCTTATCATTTGAGGTCCGTCAGAGACACCGTGGCTGGAGCATTCTTGGTTGGTATTTATCTTCATTATGTTCTTGGAGCATTATGATAGATGATATACCTTATGATGGATGTATTTGCTGGTATGTTTCCTATATTGATGATTTGCATATGTTAAATGATGGTATCCTATGCTTTACTTTGCATGTTAGTAGGATGTTTTAGGAGTGACATTCCTACTATGTTAATACCGATGATCTCTTCGATGCTTTGGAATGTTACGCACAGAGGGATGGCTAGGATCCACGATGGTCTAATGATGCTATTTACGGTTGGGAGGAACCGTGCACTTAGATATTTATGTTTGTGATATATGGTTATCTTTTGTGATGGATGTTTATATCTTTTGTGATGATGTATCATGTATGATATGTGGTTTCATTTATGTTATTGCATCATGGATTAATATTAGATGATGATGATGTACTTTATTTACTTGGATATTTATTCTTTTAAGCTTTTCACACCCTGTGATATGTACAGTGGATGATTGAGCTAAACTAAAATATAATTACTAAAGGACACTTGTATATTGTTTAAGTACATTGGATGTATCATTGTTATTTCATAAGGATGAGATGTTAGATGAATAGTTAATTTAGATGTGATACAACGTTAAGAGATCTTTAAAGAATGTAGCCTGTTATGTATATATGTTATGTTTATTTTCATTTGAATTGTCACTAGTGCTTTTGCAAATGTTATGAATGGTTTTATTTTTCATGTTTAAAAAAAAAATTGTTTGGCAAACTTAGTAAAATTCTTTGGATCCCTTGGCGGGGCATTACATTGGCAAAAACTAGAATGCTTGGCAGACACAAGAAACTATCTTCATCACCCAAGTGAGCTTGGCGTACACTAACTAGTAAAGATATGACATTTTGTCTAACATCAAAGAAAATATACAATTATTTTCAACAGTGTTGAGACTACAAATCTCAAGTACACCAACTCCTTCACCAAACTACACTTCTTCATATTTATCAATAAAATTTTCTTCCTTGACTTATAAAACATCTTACGTGCATCGAATATTCCTCCAATTTCCTAATATCATCTACATAGGCAATGATAAAAATACCCAAATATTTCTTTATTACCATATTCATAAGCCTCATCAAAGTGCTTAGTATATTAGTTAGCCCAAAAGGATTTACTAATCATTCGTACAATGATTCCCTTATCTTGAAAATATTCCTCTACTCATCTCCTTCTCCAATTGAAATATGATGGTACCAAATGTTCATATCTATCTTTTCTAGTTATGTACCTCTACTCAAAAAATCCATAATATATCCATTCATGACAATGTAAATCTATACTTGATTTTGATCTTCTTAAAAGTTCAAAATTTTTGACACATTCTTCATTCTCCATTATTCTTAGGTGTTAATACTACTAGTACATCACATGGAATGAGACTCTTGAATAAACCCTTTCTGCAAAAATTCAAAAAAATTTCTATTAAAATATTTACTTTCTATTGGTGTCATTTTATGCATTGCCTTGTTTGGAAAACTAGCTCCTAGAATTAAATCTATTTGGTGACTGATCTTTTTCACTAGTAAAAATCTATCAGGGAGATTATCTAGGATAATCTATATAAACTCTTCCAAAAAAAATTCAACTTCTATAAGTACATATTCTTCTTTGTCTTTAACATATTTTGAACTTATATAAAAACACATATGCTAATATTGCACATTCTCTAGGAACTTATTTCCATCAACATGACATACTCTAGCAACACTACATACCTTTTAATATGTATCCTTCAATGCCTTCAACTTATGCTTCAATCCATCCTTTGTCAGAGTATAGGTATTTGTACAACCATAATATACGACATGCCTATCAAATTTCTATGACCTACCCAATAACATATGACATATGTCCTTAGGTATGATATCACAAATTACCTCATCCTAGTAGCTTCAAATATTGAACTTCACTAGGAACTACTCATTGACAATGAAATTGTGGTCATCCTACACCTAGGAAATATGATATGAACATGGCTATTTATTCCTCTTACTATTTAACTATGTAACCTTATTTTATAACACTAGATTTCTAGTACTTCTTCCATCAATGCTCACATCACAATACTTATCTTTACATTCACAACTTTTGTGAAAAATTACCTATTTGATTAGGTTAATTCTTGCCACTCAACATGACTCTTTTATTAACTAGGACTTCTCTTCTTTTAGAATATTTAGAATGTGATGGTTTGGCATCTTCATCAACATACACAACTCTCTCTTGGTCTTTTATTCTTCTATAAGTCCTTCCTTGTCATTGAGAATCAAATTTTGTATGTCATTCTTCTCCATAGTGAAAAAATTTTCCTTAGAAACCTCCTCTTCTAGATCCTTTCCCTTTTCTCCTTCCTCTTTGATATTTAATATTTATATCATGCAAATGATCAAATTTTTTTCCCACTTTGTATGAGTTGTATCATTGGCCAATTTTTTTTTTCTTTTGATCATCATTTTGGCCTTTATATGACTGTTAGCTAGATCTTCCATCACAACCTCTTCCACTATACTTATCATCAAACTTCTTATTTATATTTTTCTTAACTCTTAGGGAAAACTGATATGCCTCCTCAATAATAGTTAATTGAACTAGAATCAAGTCCACTTGAATCCTTACCCTCAATCCATTAAGATAACAAAAAAATTTCTCCATATCAGCTTTTACATGCTTACTTCCAATGAGAACTTTGCATAACTCTTAAGTATGATATTGAGCAGATCTTCCTTCTTACTTCAATCATTCGATTTAATTCAGCAGATCAAACTTAGAATCCATGGGAATGCATTGTCCCTTCAATACATCTATCATTCGATCCCATCTAGATTTTTCTCTTTCCATCTCCTATTTTTCCCTAATGGAATCTCCCACCATCAAATGTTCACAAGACCCTGTAATTTAGCCTTTTCAAATTTGATTTCTAGAGCATTAATATCTTCATACTCAAAGTATTATTCTAATCCATTGATTCAATTGATCAATTCCTCAAGGATAATGTTTTCAAAAAATCTGAGAATCTCAAATTTAGGTCTTTTCCAAACCTAGAAATGGCCTTAAAGAGAATTTCTTGTTCTTAGTTGAAAAATTCCTCTTCTTCTTAATCAATTTGTTCTTCTCCTTCTCTTTCATCCTCACTCTTGTCTCTTATGGGAAAATTCTATTATAATTAATACTTATGGTCTTCCTTTGGTGGAGTATCCTAAGCATTGGAAAGACTGTTGACATGACTAACATATTACAATCATGACTGTGTTTATCATTGATCATAATATAGTATTATTTCTATAAAAACTGATAGAGTAGTACATAAAGAATGAGGTCCTTTAGATTGTGTATTGATGATGACTTCAAGAGAAGTTTAGGATGTGTCTTACATCCTATCTTGATGATATGGATTAGTGCACATGTAGAGAACTAAAGACATATGAGAGTTATTTGAGCATTAAAAAGAACAATGTGTAGATAGAGTACTTGATAAGTGGTTTTTGGTGTTTGTATTTTATCTCTTAATAGGGATATAATCATGCTGAGTGAAATTAGATAGTAGCCTAATGATGTTGTTAGTGAGTGGATGAGGTCAGATGTTGCATGTCTAAGAAATTGTAAAGACTGTAAGTTGACAATATTGTGTAATTGTAAAATGAATGTTTATCTTAATCAAGTCCTATTATAATTAATTTGGAAAGCCTCTATGATGGCTCAAGGAATTGTTTGTAGGATATGGTATAAAATAAGTTTATTTTCCTTTTGATGAAGTGAATTCAACATGTATTTAGAAAATGATAATCAAAGTTGGTAAATATGTGTAAGTCCTCCAAGGAATTATTGAATGCAAAGTTGGTGATCTGGTATTGAGACCAGATTAGGTTTTGTCTAGTCAAGAGGATATAGGAGCTATGATTATTTCATTATATAATTTTGCAAGGAATAATATAGGGACTAGTTGAATAGTGAGTTTTGTGATCTTGCCCCTAAAGCTATTTGGATAGTGGGTCCTTCTTCTTTCTATAACTCCTAATATGGTTGGAATATCCTAACAAGGATTCAAATTCTCCTAATAAGGATAAATATGTACATAATGCATTTTATTTGCTCCTAACAGAGTCCATCTTCTTCCAAGGAACTTTTATAGTAGTATATCATTTTGTGGATATCATTGCCACTGGGGTTTTCCCTCTCATCAAAGGTTTTCCTAGTTAACCTATTCGATGTTATTGTGTATGGATATCTTCTTATGGTTTCTAATTATATTTCTCATAGGGTTAAGGACTAATAAGGTTGATATATGTTTTAATAACTGGATAGCTTCTTCAGACACCCCCAATTATCTTGGTGGACTATACTCTCTAATAATTGGTATCAGAGAATTGGGTCTTTGAAGGAAAATATTAACAATTGAAGGAGATCAATGGAGAATCATTTTAGAAAAGAAAGTCCTACATTTGATAGAACTAGTTATGGAAGTTGGAAAGAAGATGAATATAAAGGTATGCAAAATTTTTCATGTTGAACATGTAAATAATTTGGTCATTTTTTTGCATAAATGTCCTAAGAGTGTAAAGAAGACTAGAAATCCTTATAAGTCAAGATGGTTTTGATTTTTTTTTGCAAGTGCATAAGAATTATTGAATGATGGTGATGATAAAGATGATGAAATTAGATTGGTTGAGAAAGAGGAAGTAATAGAAGAGATAGCTTTAGTAACTGTTATTGAATATGATTCAAATGAAGAGGTTGATCATGAAATTGTTGAGTTGTTCTTGGGACTAACACTGATTTAAAAAATGATCTTCAAGGTGTTTAACAAAGAGAAGCAATTAGATCTGAACCTAGAGAAGAAGTAAGAGTTGAGTCAATAATGCCTACACCTAAGAAGGGTTTGACAAAGAATAACCATGCTAATTTTAGTATTAGAAGAAAATAAAATTGAGGTATGAAAAGAAATATAATACATATTGGACTGTGTTTGATTTCACAAGTTGAATCAAAAAGTTTAGATAAGGCATGCAAGGGTGATCATTAGATTCAAGAAATGAAGGAAGAAATTGATGCAAGAGAATCCTAGACTTGTTGGCAACCCTACATGTTAAAGAGATTTTAGTTTGGGGTTGTGGTTCTTAGTTATTATTGGGCATAGTTTTGGCTAAGGATCTCGACATACGCTAGAAGATTGGCATACCCTCTGGTGCTTGCCATGTACTAGGAGCTTGACATACACTATTGTGCTTGACATGCACTAGGAGCTTGACATACACTGTGGTGCTCGACATGCTCTAGAGCTCGAAAATGCTTATCATTTAATTGATGGTCAGCTTGGTTTCTCTTGCACTCAGCTTGGTCTTGGTTCTTATAGGTGTCAAGTTGTCTATGAGCTTAATTTTGGAAATTAATTTGTGTATGGGTATTTAATTCATTTTGTAGCTAACTTTGGGTATTTAATTTATGTTGCAGCAAACTTGTGGCCTAATATCTAGTTAATGTAAGAGTTTTAATGAATTTTTTAATGAATTGGGATGACCTATGGCTTAGTTGGGTGTAAGTAGGGGTCTTTTGGAGTATTTAAGTCATTCATACCAGCTTGGAGAAGAGGATGAAATGTAGGAGAAAACTTTGAAAGTCTAGTAGATGTCGCTTAGAAAGCTAGGAGATTGCTTGGTGTGCTTGTGAGCACAAGTTGAAATTTCCTTGGGGTTTTCTTCTAGAGTGAAGATCTAGACTAGATGAGATTAGGATTGTGAGTTGGATCTTGAGGGATCTTACTGAACTATTTTGTAATTGTTTTTATATTTGACCCTAACTTGAAAGGCCTTATAGATGGGCACATTGTATGTAAACAATTATATATATGAATAAAGAGTTGCATTTGGTATCATATTTTAGTTTGTTGTGTTTTTCAATATGTGGTTATTTGTTTGGGGTTAGGAAATATCCTTTGGGGATTCTCCTTCCTTACACTATGTCATGTGGTATCAAAGTGAAGGTTTTTCCTGAGTGTGTAGACAGATCACTAGAGTTGAGGTAGCTTGCACTAGGATCTAGGGTTAGAGAAGGTTGATCCTATGGAGCTAATTGATCTTCTAGATTTGTAGATTGATTTCTTAGGGTTTGCAAAAATCTTGGAAGATGCCTCCAAGATGATTAGACTCTAGGGTAATTGATGGTCTTAGTGATGTTGTGGAAGAAAGGATATAAGAGAAGGTTAAAGAAGATTTTAGATATGAAATGGAGGAGGTTAAAGAAAGTTTTAGATCTTATATGGCATTGATGAAGAGTAACATAATTGTTGAAATTGTGAGTGCTATAGGTGGTGTACCTTAGCATGTGGGTGCTGAAGGTAGTTATGAGGAAGTTGCTAAAGATTTTGAAGTTGCTGGATCAAGTGGTGAGGATAGAACTGATCAAAATGAGAGACCTATTGGAACTAAGGTTGTTTAGTTTGTTAGACTTGGATCTCAATTGAAATTGAAGCATAAGATGGATGTTTCTAATTTCTTAGGTACTTTTAATCCTAAAGACTTTATTAACTGGATTGGTGAACTGGAAGACTAATTTGAGCTTGAGGATATTGAGGATCCACTTAGAGTAAGGTTAGCACAAAATAAATTGAAAGGACATGCTACTCTTTGGTGGAAATAATTACAAAGAGACATAGAGGGGGATGGTGAAATGAAGATCACTAGATGGAGGTTGATGGTGACTAAGTTGGAGGATATGTTTATTCCTATTGATTATGAGCTTGAGTTATTTAAGAGGTTGCAAAATATAAAATAGAAAGATATGACTGTGAAATATTATACTGAGGTGTTCTAAATGTTGACTATTTGGTCTGAGCATAGAGAATTGTCAAAGGAGAAGGTAGCTGAATACATTAATGGTTTTAAATTCAATATCCAAGATGCAGTTGGTATGTTGAAGATTGATTTGGTTGACGATACTTATCAATATGCACTAAAGGAAAAAGATAAGTTGAAGAGGGAAATTCAAGGAAATTCTAGAGGGAAGGAGAAGTAGGACAGCTCGACAAAAGATAAAATGAGTTCAAAAGGTGAACCAAAACCTATTGATTAGAAAAAGAGGATAGGTGGAGGTATTTTCAGAGATAATTTCTACAGATGTGGTCAAAAAGGGCATAGATCTTTTGAATGTCTGCATGGTAGGAGAGATGTTGTTGTGAATGAGGTTGAGGTCCAAGACAATCAACTTGAGAAAGGAGAGTCTTTACTAGCTTGGTGAGTATTGGTTGGTTAGAAGACACTAAAATCTTGTCAAAGGAGTAATCTATTAGGACTCATTGTAAGTCTAGTGGTAAAGTTTGCAATGTGATTATGAATGGTTGTAGTATTGATAACCTTGTTGATGAGGAGTTGGTTCAAAAAATTGGTTTGAAGAGAGTGAGTTATGCTCATCCTTATAGGATTGGCTGGTTTCAAGGTTAGAATGCCTGGGAAGTAAGGGAGCAATGCTTTCTTGATTTCCAGATTGGGAAGTATAAGGATCAAGTTGTTGGATACAATTGATTAATTGTGTGTTTTCTTTGATTTTACACAATAACTTCTTCTTTATACTATATTCTCCCTTTGTGAAGGAACTGCATAACTTCTTTTCGAACTTCTCCCACTAAATTTTTTTATAATGATAAAGATAATGACAGTAAATTCTCCCTCTTTGATAGAACATGCCAAAGACAACACATGCCAAATTTGTATCAATGTACCTTGAGTACTGATTCATATGCAATATTCTCTTGATTATGCTGCATCAACTAATTGATCTTTAATTTGGTTCTTGTTGATGCATCACTAAACTTTATTTAGTGAGATTTAGACCAGGGGAATGACCCCTAGCTTACATCTTAGATACAAGAATGCATCCTTAGGTAATGTCTTTGTGAATATGTCTACAATTTGTTCTTTTGTATGGACATATTCCAATTTGATTTCCTTGTCCTACACCAGTTCTCCAAAAAAGTGATATTTTATAGCAATGTGCTTTGTTTTGGAATACATCACTAGGTTCTTTGATATGTTAATTGTGCTGGTGTTATCACAATACATGATTACTGGCTCTTTGATTTCAACCTTCATTCCTTCCAGCAATTGTTTGAACTAAACAATGTCAGATCAATTTACTACTGTTGCCACATACTTTGCTTCTACTATGGATTGGGATGTGCAGTTTTACTTCTTGCTTGTCCAAGATACCAACCTTCTACCAAGAAAGAAAGCTCCACCACTAGTGCTTTTTTTGTCATCAAGATTTCTTGTCCAATCAGCATCCATAAATACCTTTAGGTCTAGGTTTCCTCCAAGTTTGTAACATAAAACATAGTCTTTAGTACCTTTCACATATCTTAAGATTCTTTTGATTGCCATCACGTGATATTCTCTGGGTTTAGCTGAGAATCTTGCCACTATCCCAACTGCTAAGGCAATATCAAGCCTTGTATGAACTACATACTGCAATTTTCCAATCATTGATCTAACGTATCAGGTTTGATCTACTTCTATAGAGTCATCTTTGGTAAGCTTGAGTCCAGTACACATGGGGGTACCAACTAGTTTTGGATCTTCCATTCCAAACTTCTTGAGTATCTCTTTTATATACTTGTATTGAGTGATATAGATACCATTTTTGTTTGGTTGTATGTACAATCCAAAAAATAATTTTATTTCACCAAACATGGAGATCTCAAACTCTTTGTTCATTTGTTCTAAAAATACTTTGCATAGGTCATCATTTCTTGTAAATAGAGTATCATCCACAAATATCTCTGCCAACACAATTTTTTTATCTAGTCCTTTCTTAATGTACATACTACTATTATCATTTGTTTTCTAAAAACCAATATGTGTTAAGTAGTTATGTAGTCTTTCATACTAGGCTCTAGGAGCTTGTTTGAGACCATACAGTGCTTTGTGTAGTTTATAGACCATGTCCCTTTTGTCAGGATCAACAAAACCTTTTGGCTATTCAATGTAGACTTCTTCATCAATAATTTCATTCAAGAATGCAGATTTAACATCCATTTGATATACTTTGAATCCTCAGTGAGCTGCATATGCAAGTAGGGTCCTAAAACCTTCTAATCCTACAAAAGGGGCAAAAGTCTCACCATAATCAATTCCTTCTTCTTGAGAATAGCTTGTACACACTAATCTAGCTTTCTTTCTTGATACTTGTCCATCTTCATTTAGCTTATTTTTGAATACCCATTTTGTTCCAATCACATTTTTATCTTTTTGTCAAAGGGAGTTTTATTCTCAAATTTCATTATGCTATGACATGTTGTGTTGCCATCAATACCAAAGAGGGAGATTATTGGATACAATTGATTAATTGTGTGTTGTCTTTGATGTTACACAAATATCATATCAATTGACAGAAAATGTCTACTGAGCTCACTTGGGCGTCAAAGGAATTTAGGAAGAAAAGAGTGTTAACCGAGCTCATTCAGTTAATGAAGGGAAAGTTGGACAGAGTTAGTATTCACCGAGTTCACTTGGTAGCCAAAGGATTTCTACAAATTTGTAGTATTAACCGAGCTTCTAACGGTTAACATAGGAAATCATTCCAAAGTTAGTTTCTACCGAGCAGGGTTGGCTTCTGAAGGATTTTTCTTATTTTGGCATATGAAGCTTAATTAATTTATGTATTGACTCTAGTTGACTATGATGATGAATATCAATTATTCTAATTTGAATTTGGGTCAACTTGATAATCTAGAAGGTATAAATAAAAGATCAAGTTGAAAATTATAGTGTGTGTGTGCAAGTGTGTTGATTGAATTAAAAAAAAAAAAGAGGGAGTGAACTTAAAGGATAAGCAAGTATCCTTGTGGAGTAGAACAGTAACATTCGATCATAAAGGATCAAGTTTTAAGCAGAAAAGAGATTTGGATTCAGTAATTCAGTTGCATCACAATCAGGTTATTTCATTATTACTCTCTAAAAATTGTAGCATTGATCTAAAATCTCTTAATAGAGTTAGTTTAATAGCCAGTTGTAAATCCTCTAACAAGGTCACAATTTCATTAAATTTTTTTAAGACCTCTTGCAAGGCCACTCCTAGCAAAGTGATTAAATCCTCTAATAGGGTCACACCTAACAGTGTGTTTTGTAACCTTTAACAGGGTTGGCTCCTAACAGGGATCACTTCAGAAGAGTGAAAAAATAGTAACTAGTTACATTGGTGATTTTTCCCAAATTGAGTTTCCACATTAAATCCTAGTGTCTCATGTGTTCATGCTATCTCTCTTATGCTTGCAAGTTAATTGCTGATAATTTTTTAAGATCTGCTAAAAGTAATTCACTCTACATTTATTGAGTTATAGCATTTTCTATTTGTTTACCAAGCATCAGAAGCAATCAATTTTTCAGTGTAAATTTTATTGTTGACATCTAAGGGATTTGGGATTTATTTTAGTGGTAACTGATTTGCCCCCTCTTAGTTACTCCTTCTATATTTCCAACACAAGTGTTGTGTGATATTATGGACATGAATAGTTGTCATGTGTTTCTTGGTAGACCTTAGTAGTATGATTGGAAGGTGGTGCATGATTGTGTCAAGAATTTGTCTACTATTGAGTAAGGTGGCAGGAAGCATTCCCTAATTCATTTGTAGAATGAAGAGCTTGGTAGGAGGAACCTAAGTATTGGTAGTTGAGTTGAGTTGTAGGATAATGAAAGGGTTGGAGAACAACATGAAAAAAAAAACTATAGAACACCAAGGTTAGATGTGAAGAACTAGAAAAAGAACAAGGGAAAGGGTATACAAGTTGTGGACTTGGAGGATATGTATGTAAAGAACCCATTTGGGATTTATGTGTTAAATCCTAGAAGATGTTCTTCTAGCTACTAAGAACATCTTTTCAATCCTAGGGTGTTTAATGTAGGAGCATCCTAGGCTTGTTGGAGACCCTAAATCTTGGAGGGATTTTAGTTTGGAGTTGTGGTGCTTGGTCCTTATTGGGCATAGTTTTTCTTAAGGATCTTGACATACACTGTGAGCTCATCATACACTATGGTGCTTGACATGCACTGGGAGCTTGACATATAGTATGATGCTCAATATAGATTGGGAGCTTGACATACACTATGGTGGTCGACATGTACTAGGAGCTTGGCACATGCTATGGTGCTTGACATGCACTAGGAGCTCAAAAATGCTTATGGTATGGTTGATTCTTAGCTTGGTTTCTCTAGCACTCAGCTTGGTCTTGGTTCTTATAGGTGGAAAGTTATTTGCAAGCTCACTTTTGGCATTTAATATAGTATGTGTATTTAATTTATGTTGTAGCTGACTTATGACTCAACATCTAGTTAATGTAAGGGTTTTAATTTAATTTGTAATGAATTGGGCCAACCTATGCCTTAGTTGAATATAAGTAGGAATCTTTTGGAGTCTTTAAGTCATTCATTCTAGCTTGGAGAAGAGGATGAAGTGTAGGAGTAAACTTTGAAAGGGTAGTAGTTGTGGCCTAGAAAGCTAAGAGATTTCTTGGTGGGGTTGTAAGCACAAGTTGAGGTTTCCTTGGTGTTTTCTTCCAGAGTATAGATTTGGACTAGCTAAGATTGAGATAGTGAGTTGGATATTGAGGGATCTTGCAGAATTTTTTTGTAATTGCTATTGTATTTGGCTCTAACTCGGAAGGCCTTATAGCTCAGCATATTCTATGTAAACAGTTATATATATGAATAAAGAGTTGCATTTGGTATCAGATCTTGGTTTTTTGTTGTGGTTTAGCTATTAGAATTATAAATAGGAAAGATAAACTTTTGAGAGGGGTGGGGGGTGAATCAAGAGTTTAAACTTAAATCCATAAAAAATTCACCATTCATTAGATGCATTCAATATATAAACTAAAATAACATGTAAAGAAAATGAATCTAAAAAATGTAATCAAACACACACACACACACACACACACACACACACACACACACACACACACACACACACACACACACACACACACAAGATATGATTACCCATAAACCATCCAAATGAAAAGGTAAAATTAGGGTGGGGATGAAATCTACAAATCTTTACTCCTACAAAAATAAAGTGTAACCAATGAAGGTTACAATGGTTTGACCATGAATCATGGTTTGCCCTATGAAACGCCTACCCTGTTAAAGGCCTACAGAGACTATTAAGTCCCACCTTGTTAAAGGATTTCAACACCCTATTAGAAGTGTTCCTAGTTAAAGGGCTTTAGGTCATTTACTTGGAATGCCACCCCATTAAAGGATTTAGTATAGCCTTTTAGGACTACTCCACCTAGGAGATTTAATTGAAATCACTTGTTAGAATGTCTCAACATAGATCTTGTAATTAGCACTTACTTGCTTGATAAAAGATCAACTCTACACAATTTCTTTCTTGATTCTTTACAATCAATTGTATCAATGTTGTATCATTTTCTATCCTCTATTCTTCTCTACCTGATTCTATAATTCACTCTTACTACTAAGTCACCTTGAATGCTCTACAAACTATCTTGTTCTCTCCTCCAATTCGATCATTCACCCCTTGTTCCCTTGATAAAAAGTTTAGGGCTTTGTCCTCCTTAAAAAGACTTTGGTGGCTTAGGGTTATGTATGAATCTACGGTTGAGATTCATCTACATTTTTTGCTTAAACCTTCCTATTTTCTGATTGGCTACATGTAATTACATAGGGAATCCAAAAAAATTCATCCTTACATTCAAAAGATTGAGATCTATCCTTAAGTCAATTTAGAAATGGTTTACATAATGTTTTGTGCAATTTCAAACAAATATGTCAAAAATGTGTTACTCAACATATGAAGTCACTAATGCTCGAAATGCATTGTATTTTTGCTTCCCACTTGGCACCTGTATTACTCAGCATCTATTTTTTACTTGGCATGGTCTATCTACTCAACATCTAAGTGACTTAACACATGAGTGACTCGGCACTCATTGCAACTTGGCATAGTCTAATATTTACATATTGTGCTTGACATGTATTACTAGTTTGGCAGGAAATGACTAAATAACTTAAGTGTGTTGACACTCGATTGTCAAAACCAATCTAAGATCAACAATCTCCCCCTTTGACATGAGTGTCAAAAAAACTAATCAATCTTAGTTTCCTTGAGCATAAAATATCCATAACTCAACTTATATAAAAAAACTTCAAACTTTTCAAAATTTTGTAATAACCTATATAACTCAAAATTGATAACTCCCCTTGAGTTAATATGTGTATTTTGTATCCAAAATCTATACTCTCTCTAACTTCAATGCATTGTGTTTGATACTCTTTCATTTGATATATAGCTAATATCTATATCTATTTACTATTTTTGCTTTCCAAAAATGAATTAAAAAATGTATGAAGTGATATACATTTTACTTTCTTTGCTCTTTTCTTTGTTCATATTCTCCCTCATTCTCTTGCTTTAGTGTGTTCTCCTGCTGTGGATATTCTCCCTTTTCTTTTATCTCTCCCCCTTTTTTAATTTTCTCCTTGCTTTATCTCTCCCCCTGTCTATATCTCTCCCTATTAGCTTATTCTTCCCCTTTTTTGACACTTATGTCAAATGGGTTATACACATATAGTGTGTTTGTCCAAAAAGGATTTATGGACTTCTAGTATGATTTTAAGAGCTACATCTCAATTGTCACATGCAACATCTAATGACTTGAGTCAAATAGCTAGCTCAGATGCAAGGTGTACTAGGCCATCTAAATTAGAAAGATTGGGGTTTTTCTTTAGTAGCGTTCTTGCATAACCTAGTTCTTTATGGAGGATTTCCATGTGTGGGGTTAGGGATGCTTGAATATTTATCAATTTGGCTCTTATGTTAGCCTCTTCTACTATTAACACAGGTAATTGAATCTATGACTGAAGAATTGTGTGAAAATGCTTCTCACTCTAAGCTAGGTTCTGAGGTAGCTGAGTACTTGATATGTTTAAGTTCCTCTTTTGGCTTAGAATACGATGTCTAGTCTCTTGGGTGAAGAGTGTGGGGTCACACAATTTGGTGTATAATGAGAAGATATTCTCAAGTACCTTCTTCAAATCCTCAATCTTTGTTGCCAATGCAACTTGAGTGAGTGCTATTTCACCAAATATTTTTTATTTACTTTTCTTTGAAACTTTCTCTCAGACCATTCTAAGAGTTTAGCATTAGTATCAAGGTCTTCATTATTCACCTTTTCCATTATGTTTGACAATTTTTCTAGTAGTGGCATGGTTTCTTTAGGAGGTGGTAGATCAAATGCATCTAAAAAGATGTCTTTAATGTCTTGGAGAGCTTGGTTTTGCCTATGTTCCCTCCTAATCATTTTTTGATGCTTCTTCTTTTGTAATGGTTGTTGCAAAATGCCTATTTTCTCTAAAGTCATTGTGTCATAGTCATATTTAGGTATAACTATCTCTTCATCAAGAGTGATATCTCCATAGTGAATTACCTTTTTAACTTTAGAAGATCTCGAGCCTAGCACTGAGATTTTTAGTGGTATAGCTTCCATGCTCGACTTCTAAAGAACTTGTGTAGTTGGAGTGTTGGATGTTGGTAAAGTTACCAATGCTTGGATGGATTCCTACTCCTTTACCTTCAGTGATTGCTCAAATTCTTCAGGCTTATCTTGATCTATGAAGATAACTTGACCAACACCTTATGCTTGTGTATTAGGTATAGATGAATCTATCTGTCCTGTTTGTTCTGTTGTTGTTCCTTTTTCTTCTTTTGCAATCTTCCTCTACTCAATTGTGTCAACTTCGATACTAGTATCAACCTTAATAGATGTATCTACTATTTTTTGAATTGAAGGTTGTACTTGAGTAACTGAAGGGATGAAAAAAGGTGGTTCTTGTGTATTTACATTATCCCTTGTGACCTCAGTTACTACCTTTTGAAGTTCTTCTACACTGACCAAAATTGGATTATTACATAATTGTGCTTGCAGTGTAGATTGGTCTAGAATTTTCTTCAAATCATCTGTAGTCAATGGATTGATGTTTTGAGTTGATGCATTAGAGACATCCTTGATAGTTATGGTTTCTACAGTTGGACTTGTGTCATGAGGAGGACTGACATTCGACATTTGTGTGTCTTGTACACTCTATTCCTCTTGCTATTGTTTAGCTGTTGCCATGTCATCATCATTCTTTTCAGTCTCCTCCTCAACTATGTTTCCTTCTTTTTCCTTGTCATCTTCTTTGTCATATTCTTCTTTGTCATCATTCTTACCCTTAAAGGGGTCCTCTTCTCCTTGTTTCATAGTTGTCAATCCATAGACCAATTTCCACATTTGGGTTGACTTCTTCACAATATCTTCAATGTTATTTTAAAAAATGCTAAAGGCTCTATATTTTGGTGCAAACCTTCCTCCATATTTATTATTTATTTTTCAATCTTCCCTTTTGTTAACTATAGCATTACCTAGGCTAAAGTTGATTCTCTAATCTATTTTTCCAAATTTAGACAATAACTCCACTTCTGTTCCACAATTTCATATAAGCCCTTTGGTATAGTATTATTAGATTCTAGTGGAGTACTTTTGAATTTTGAGATCATAGCATACAATTCCTCTTCTACTAGATTCTTCTTCTCCTTCCAAGTTTCTCAAAATCAATATTCTTTAAACCAAATAAATTTGCATTATTTTTGATATTTTCACACAAATTTTAAAGATTAAAAAGTGGTTTATGACTTACAACTTTGAATTGGCTTGTATCTTCTGATTAAGTTCTTTCTTCATTTGATTCAGGTTGTGCAATATATTTTCTTCTTTATTTCTTTTGTACTTGGCTTCCTTGCTTTGTTTTCTTAGATTTTTCCTTGGTCTTCTGTGTTGTGGCTCATGTGCTCACTCTAGTGGAAGGTGTTATTGGCTTGTCTGGGCTTGGTTTAACAATCTTCTTAGATTTAGCCATTGGCTGTGTCTTAGCCTTTCTCTTCTTTGGATCAAAATGTGTAGGTGCTTCCTTAGCTTCTTCTCCCTCAAAAACTTTTTTTCCCTCTTATTCCTTGAGTTAATGGAAGAGGTTCTTGGGTTTGTTCTTGTTCTTCCTCTTCATCGTCTTCATCTTCTTTCTCTTCTTTTTCCTCTACACCTTCACCAATTTTAGCTTTAAGTTTCTTTACTAGTCTATCCTTCTTCTTGAGTGTAGAGGTTTTCTTCAATTCCATTTTAACCTTAGATTTCATCACATTATAGTTTCCAAATATTTTTGCATTTTTATCAACTTCCTCTACTGGGAGTGTTGTGATGGTTGCTGAGGCTTAATCAACATTGATTTCATAACCTAAGGGTCTTAGCCATCTTATCCATGGTGTGGTAGCTTGCACATATGTATAGTAAATGTCCACAAGAAAACATATGTCATTGTATTTTTTTCAACCAAAGAAATAGGTATCCTAAATGTTTCTTTCATTGACTTCTTAAAGTCTTCAAAATAGCTTGTCATGATAGTTTCAAAGTTTTCTCCTATTTGTTCAATGAACTCATTTATTTTCATAGCAACTGACCTATTTGTCTTCCATCCTATAGTATCAAAAGAGGGAAATGTATTCTATACATAGAAGAATATGAAAACTAGAATGGAACAAAATTTACACTGTGCACTTTTGGTCTTCCTAATTACCCCAAGATTTTTTGTCAGTTGTTGTGGTTGAAGCTTAGCTAGGTCATAAGTATGATCTTTCTTCATAATCTTGTAGCCAATATCTACTGCAATATAGTGAACACTATTCAATCTACTAGATTGATAGAACTTGTGAGAAATAACTCTAACAACAAAGTTTATCAGTGGATTTGTAATAGTGTCTATTGTCATCCCTCTTTTATTCCATTTTACTCTAGTATTCTTCTCTATTACTTCCTTGGAATTAGTACACAAAGTCTTGGGCTGATCTAGGGTTGGGAAACTAGTAACCCTATGGATTATTCATTTGGTAACTTTTATTGGTCCACCTTCTAGCCATAAGGATCCATCATGTATTTGGCTCAATACAATCTTAATCCATTCAGTTTTGAATATGTTGGGAAAATCTAGGGCATGCATTAAACACTCCCTTTTAACGATTTTGAATTCTTCTTTCAGAACACCATTTCCAAATAGTCTGTCATAGGCTTCTCTGATTTCCATGTCTCCTATTTCTCCTATCTTGCAATTGTAACATTTCCTAACATCTTGAACCATAATAACTTTTGGTAGAATCATGGATAATGCACCTGAAGGATCTTGTTTGTAGGCTATATCTGGAATTTCTTTGAAATTTGGCTATTTAACTTTGTTACTAACAAGTTGAACATTCAAAAACTCTTTCCCTTCTACATTCCTTGAACTAGATGCCATTCTGTTAAACTAGGGTTTATGCAAATGTAAACTGTGTAGCTCAGCTTGTGATAAATACCTTGAAAATCCAAAGAATTGGTGCAAAATTATCATTGAGATTTTTGCAAATGCCTTGATCAAGTTTTTGAATTTCCTTTCACTCTGCTTGCTCTTACTCAAATTTGAAATGGAAAATAATAAGCAAAAATTGATCAAATACCCTTCAAAACATTTCATTTAATGCTAAGTGCTTACATAACTGTAAGCTCAGCATCAACTATTTTTAGATTTACTTGGCATTCACTGATATTTCCATTACTCAATAGCTACTATGAGTTCGACATTAACTAACTAGCCTAGTAGCTTAACATCAATTATTATTCCACTTAGCTTACACATGAAATATTTCATGCATGAAAATAATATGAAAAATTAAAGATTTAACTTGCACTTTCAACAACATCTTGCATCTTTATTCATGCTAATGTATTCTTTTCAATACTATCTTCTTTTGGAATTGATGTATGATATAACACTTGAATATCAGTCCCTCATACCTCTTGATTGCTTAGTTTGATGAGGTGTGACCACTTGACCCATTGGGTAAAATGATCCCTCCTCTATTTGATTACCTACATTTATCTCTCTTTTCCCATATCTTTTTCATCTTACCTCTGATGTGTTCAACATTTGCCTTGCCTTTTCCTTTGTTGAATTCACAACTTGGTTCCATTGACCTAGTTGGATAATGCTTACTGATGTGACTAGTCTTCAAATAGTTGGAACATGTAGTTTGACTTAACCATCTTTTGTAGTTGCCTCTAAAGTATGTCCTAATACAATTCTCAAGGATATGTTCATATTCTTGACAATAATGACAACTTTGTCTTGTTTTATAATCCCGATTATAAAAGTTTCCATTTCTTCTTACCTTTTCCAACTTGTTTGATGACCACATGGATTTGGATCTGCATTCAAAAGCTCTATGTCCATATTTTTGATAATTGTAGTAGTATCCTTCAAATCTTGGTGCATGCATGGTCCTAGTTCTACACTCATGTGCTTGATGTTGTTGTTTGTTACACTTATGACAATGAGTCATATTCTTAGGCTTGACATTTTATTTGTAAACTTGCTCCTACACACATTAACAATATGTCCTTTCTTACCACAAAAATGATAAGTGGATTTGGAGTTCTTACCTTTGATGTTCCTTTCTTCAACAACTTTGGATGATTCTCCTTCTTCAGTTCTTGTGTAGCCTAATCTTGCTCTATCATTATTGGATCTAGGAGATTTTAGTAATTGTTCAAAGTACTTGATGGCTCATTTGGCTTGTTGAAGCTTTCAGCAATTTCTTTTTCGCTTTTGAGGTCATTTTGTAGTTGTTCATTCTACAACTTCAATGTAGTTATCTCAATATCTTTGACATTCAACTCATGATGAGCATTCATCATTTTGCTAAGGGTATCCAATTGCATGTTGGAGATTCTAGTTAACTCAGTTAGCTTTTCTTCTAGTCTATTACTAGAATTCTTTTGTCTTCTAGAATCATGGCCTTGTCTTCTATGGCTCTCTTTTTTTTTTTCAGTTACCTCACATAGCATTATGGCTTGAGATTCTTGCTCTATCTTGAGATTTTTGATCTCCTTAGCTTGTACTCTATTCTTTTCCATTATATTTGCAATTGCTGCATCAAATTCATTGTAGTCAACATTTACAAATAGCTTGGTGGTGTCGATCTCTTTGTATTTTGTGTCATTCTCTGCAATAGCAATCTTTTTCCTTCTCTTTAAGGATTTCCTTAATTCTTCTCTGGCCTCATCTAGTTGATGTAGAATGAGTCGTATCTCAATTGTTTTATTCTCAATAATCTTTATCAGTTTGTAGTCTTCCATTTCAAGATATTTCCTCAAAGTTGCAAAGCTTTTCCTTCTGAGAACTCTGCTCTGATACCAATTGTTGAAATTACAAATAGGAAAGCTAAACTTATAAGTTGGGGGGGGGGGGGGGGGGGGGTGGTGGGTGAATCAAGAGTTTAAACATGGATCCATAAAACTTTCACCATTCATTAGATGCATTCAATATATAAACTAAAATAACATGTAAAGAAAATGCATCTAAAAAATGTAATCGAACATACATATAACACTAGATATGATTGCCCAAAAACCCTCCAAATGAGAAGGTAAAAATGGGGTGGGGATGACACCCAAAAATCTTTACTCCTACAGTAATAAAGTGTAGTCAATGAAGGTCACAATGGTTTGACCATGAATCATGGTCTACCCTGTGAAAGGCCTACACTGTTAAAGGCTTACAGAGATTGTTAAGTCCCACATCATTAGAGGATTTAAACCCCCTATTAGAAGTGTGCCTGGTTAAAGGACTTTAGGTCATTCACTTGTAATGCCACCCTATTCAAGGATTTTGTACAACCTATTAGGACTACTCCACCTAGGAGATTTAACTAAAATCACCTGTTAGAATGTCTCAGCATAGATCTTGTGATTGGCACTGACTTGACTGATAACATATCAACTCTACATAATTTCCTTCTTAATCCTTTACCATCAGATGTATCAATGTTGTATCCTTTTCTATCCTCTGTTCTTCTCTAACTAATTATGCAATTCACTCTTACTACTAAGCCACCTTGAATGCTCTGCAAACTATCTTGTTCGCTCCTCCAATTTGATCATTCACCCCTTGTTTCCTTGATAAAAAGTTGAGGGATTTGTCCTACTTAAAAAGACTTTGGTGGCTTGGGGTTAGGTATGAATATATGGTTGAGATTCATCCACATTTGTTGCTTAAACCTTCCTATTTTCTAATTGGCTACGTGCAATTACATAAGGAATCCAAATAGATTCGTCCTTATCTTCAAAAGATTGAGATCTATCCTTAAGTCAGTTTAGAAATGGTTTACATAGTTTTTTGTTCAATTTCAAACACATATGTCAAAAATGTGTCACTCAAAATATGAAGTCACTCATGCTTGATATGCATTGTATTTCTTCCTCTGACTTGGCACCTACATTACTTGGCATCTATTGTTTACTCAGTAGTTGAATTACTTGGCATGGTCTATCTACTCAACAGCTCAGTGTCTCGGCATATTAGTGAACTGGTACTCATTGTAAGTCAACATAGTCTAATATTTACATATTGTGCCCAACATGTATTACTAGTTCGACATGAATTGAATAAACGACTTAAGTGTGTTGACACTCGATTGTCAAAACCAATATGAGATCAACATGAGCTACGTGGTTTTTTTTTGGGGGCTAAGGCATCTCCTTTGGGGATTATCCTACCTTGTACTATGTTAGAACTAGATCATATTATGAAGAACAAAATATGGAAATTGGTTCCTAGACCTAAAGACAATAATGCAATAGGAACTAGATGGGTATTTAGAAACAAGATGAATGAACAAGGCGAGATTGTGAGAAATAAAGAAATATTGGTATGTAAAGGATAATCATAGAAAGAAGGTATAAATTATGAAGAGCCATTTTCCACTCTTTCCAAAATAGAAGAAGTTGTTGGCTTATGTAATAAATAAGAAATTCAAAGTGTATCAAATGTATGTAAAAGAAACATTCTTCAATGGAGAACTTGAAGAAGTCTACATTGAGTACCCCAAAGGATTTTTTTTAATAAAATAAAAATACATATTATGTAGATTAAATAAAGTATTTTATGGTCTAAAGAAATCACCTAGAACTTGGTATGTGAGATTGGATGTTTATATACGAAGTTGAGATTTTTGAAAGGTGTGACAGATAGTAACATGTATTTAAAAGAAATTGGAAATGGATTATTGTTGAATGATATTTATAAATGACATAATATTTGGTAGGAATGATAAAGCTAGTGATAAATTTTCTAATGAGATGAAGAATGAATTTGAGATGAGTATAAATTTTGTGATGAAATATTTCTTGGGTTTATAGATTGTGCATAATAGTGATGATATATTCCTATCATAGACTAAGTATTTGAAAGACTTGTTGAAAATATTTGGCTTAGAAAGTTGTAAGCCCATTGTTACAAATATGATAACAGGCTACAAGTTATCTAGTAGAGATAGAATAGCTATAGTTTAGTAGGAGAAGTATAGATCCATGATTAGAGGTTTGCAATATTTGACTTACACCATACTAGATATAGAAAATGTGTTGGAAAGTTTATAATAATTGGGAGGGTGAATCAGTTATCAAAAGCCCAAATGTAAAAATAAAACTTTTCAACACTTAAGAAATTCATATTCATATATCCATATTATTGCATACATCCATTAGATCATCCAATGCCTTAAAAATTTGTAGGTCACTGTCCTAGGGTAAATAACTTTGCAGAAATAGAAATATGAAACATACAAAATCATATACACATTTGACACAAGGATTTTATGTCAAAGCCCAATTTGTGAAAAACCACCAGTAACATGCTACTAATTCTCACTCTTTTGAAGTGATGCCATGTTAAAGGCCAACCCTATTAGAGGTTACAATACACATTATTAAATTTGACATAGTTAAAGGATTTCAATCACCCTATTATGAGTGAGCCTTGTTAGAGGACTTTATAACATTTCATTAGATGTCACCCAATTAAAGAATTTACAAATGATTGTTAGGTCAACCTAAATCCAAAGGATTTTATACTAACTAATTTTTTTTTAGAAAGTAATAGTAGGACCTTGATCAAATAATAAAATATTCAGTCCTCCTTTCTAATTGGTAGTCATCCTCTTTACCTTCTTAGCTTGTTCACCCTTCAAGCATTCATCTCCTTAAGCCTCCTTGCTTAGTTTTCCTAATTGTAGATCCATTCACTTAGCCACCATATGAAGCAATACCTTAGACTTCTTGTCTTTATAGGTTCACAACCCTTATTCTTAGCTTCATTCATTACTTTTGGCTTGTTATCTCCTTTAATAGATAATTTAGATCTTTTGATGCTTCATCTCAATAATCCATCTTAGGGTTAAGTAAGATTCATTGAATCTAACAATCTTTCTATTTTTTGCTCCCTCTAGAAAATTCCTTTCCAATCCTCTTTGAATTCACCTCAAAATGGTTTACCTTGAATTCTGTGCCATCAACTCATCTAGCTTATCTTCCACACGCTTCACATATTTTAAGAAATCAAATTTACTAGCCTAGATTTGATGAATCTTCAATGATTAAACTCTTTTTATCATCACTCAAAATCAACATGTTGTCACTCGGTACATATAATATTATGTCACTCGGCCAACACTAGTTCACTTGGTACACAGTAAAGTTTACTGATGCTTGACATCAACTAACATTTACTTGGCACTAACTAACTTTCACTTGGCTTCCATTTTTGTCCTTCTTTTCTTGACACCAACATATTTTTACTCAGTTTACACTATTGTCTGCTTAGCTTACACCAAATTTTCTCGAATTCTCTATTCACTAGATTAAGCTTGGCAGACACTTTTCTTTACTTAGTCTTCTTCCAATATGTTCTTGAGTAAGCTTTCCAGACTTAAGTAGATAAAAAATACATTATATCATCAATGTATTACTTGGTCTTAGTGCTCCTTTGATATACCAAATAACTCAACCTTTCTTTGGGTTCTCTCTTGTTATCCTTTCATTTCAAATCTTCTTCATCAATTAACTCTAATGATAGTATTTAAAAAAAATTAGTAATTGTCTCACTAATAAATAGTAGGTTTGACATCACTAAAAAAATAATGATTGTTCTATAAGGTTCCTTCAATCTCTCAATCTTCCTCATCATTAATCTATCTTTGTCTTAAAAATCTTATCTCAACAAAATGTAGTTGTTATAGTAGCTAGATTTCAAGTAGATCCTAGATAAGCACACCATATAGTAGTAACAAGGATATTCAAATATTTAAAGGTTATAACTGATTTTGGTTTTTGGTTTGATAGATCTAGAGATTTTACTTTGTGTATATATAAAAATGCATATTTGGTAGGCAGTATTAATGATGGAGGACAAGTGGTGCAGCATTTTTTCCTTGGAAGAAGATTGATTTCTTGGCTAAGAAAGAAATAAGATTTTATCTCATAAAGTACAATAAAAGAAAATTATGTAGAAGCAAAAAATAATTGTAATCATATCATGTGGATGAAGCAAATACTGAAGGACATTTGGATAGAGTTTTTAGAACATGTTATCATACATTGTGATAAAATAACCACATCATGTATGTCTAATAGTCATGTGTTGCATTCTAAGACTAAGCATATATCTAGTAAGTATTATGTTTTGAGAGAGAAAGTTGTAGAGAAATAAATCATATTATAATATGTTAGTAGAAAAGAGAAGATTATAGATATCTTTACGAAGCCTTTTCCTAAGGATATGTTTGAGTATTTGTGAGGTATGCTTGGGGTTATGCACCTTCCTACTTATAAGTAGATGATGCAAAGTGCATTGGTCCAATGGTATAGATCACTATTATTTATCTAGACTAAATGTTGATGCTTCTTGTATGGGGGAGTATATGTGATGAGAAAAGTCATCAAGGAATCTTACTAGTTGGTATAAAATAGTACGTTTGGACACTTAAGATGGTTCAAGACTTAGAAGAGATTATTCACATAATTAATCCTTTTTCATTGATGTCAATGGAGGATAGATTGCATACAAAAAATTTCCTATGAATGGGGAGAAGTGTTGTAGATTGTGAACATAAAAGACATCTTCTAACAGTGTGGGGGACATATGTAACAATGGGGGAATTGCACTATTGAGAGTGATTGATGTTGATGAGGGAGAAGTTGTGAATAATTTTTTTATCTTTGAAAAAAATAAGGAAGAAAAAATGAATAAGTGTTCCTATGTGTTTTAGATTTCAATAGAAGAGAAAAATAATAGTAGCAACAAAGTTTGATTTGGTATTCTTGGAACTTAGACATTTTTCATCTATGTTTCCATCAATTTCTAAGGAGGGATAATGTTAGGATTAATTATGATGGTATTATTTTGGGGAAGTATCCTAAGCATTCATGATAATTTTTGGTATTGATGTCAGCATAGTATTGTTTTTGTTAAGACTGGCTGTGAAGAACCTCCTTATAGCAATATCGTGAGAATGCTCGAAATAACAGAATACAAAGTGATAGCAGAACTCAGAATGAATCTACTGATCGCAGGCCACTTCGAGGGGGTAACCTCCTTTGAGCAAGCTCAATACAATAAATTCGTCCGTGCCCATCAAGGGCCTCAACCTATTCTTATATACTGGGTACGATCTAGAAAAGTAATACTACCTATGCATGTGGGATAGTAAAATATCCTCACGGGATGACTTACAAAGCATATGCGTCCAACAACACTACTCTAACAAAATAAACAGAAGGAACACACAGGTTCCTAACATCCCCTCTCCCTTAGAGAAAAGCTTTGTCCTCAAAGCGTAAGGTGTGGAAATTGTTGTTGAATCTGAAGAAGGGGTTCCCAGGTAGCATCCTCTGGTTGCATGCCATGCCATTGAATCAAGACCTCAGAGATGGAGCGAGAGCGAAGCTGGCGAGTGCGCTGGTCAATGATTGCCACCGGCTCCAGGATAATGGATCCTTCCGTATCCATTTCAGGGAGAGTAGTTTGTACTCTGACAGTGGTACCCAGAACTTTCTTTAGACAAGAAACATGAAAGACTGGATGAATGCGGGAAGAAGGAGGAAGTTCCAGTTTATAAGCAACTGAACCAATCTTCTGCAGAACCTTATAAGGCCCATAAAATTTTGGGGCCAGCTTATGACGCCCTTTCAGCTTTAGGGAGGATTGTTTGTATGGCTGTAGACGAAGAAAAACCATATCCCCAACTTGAAATGAGCGCTCAGAACGGTGTTGATCTGCTTGCTGTTTCATCCGATTACGGGCCATGTGAAGATTATCCTGTAAGGTACGAAGAATCTGATCCCTGCTGCGGAGAACTATGTCAACTGCCTGGACTGGTGAGCTGTTGGGAGTGTAGGGAAGGAGCACTGGAGGTGCCTGACCATAGACTGCTTCATATGGAGTCATTTTAGAGGCAGTGTGGTAAGAGGTATTGTACCACCATTCAGCTAAAGGGAGCCACTTGGCCCACTGATGTTGCTGTTCGGAAGTGAAGCAACGAAGATAAGTTTCCAAGCATTTATTGACAATTTCAGTTTGACCATCAGTTTGTGGGTGATAGCCCGAACTCATCTTCAGTTTGGTGCCAGTTTTCTGAAACAGTTCAGTCCAAAAATGACTGGTAAAAGTTGCATCACGATCAGAGACAATGGAAGAAGGGAGTCCATGAAGACGAAATATCTGGTCCATGAAGATTTGTGCAACAGAGGAGGCAGTATAGGGGTGGCTGAGGGCACAAAAATGACTATATTTCGAGAGACGATCAACCACAACCAAGATCACTGTCTTGCCACCGGATTTAGGAAGCCCTTCAATGAAATCCATAGAAATATCAGTCCAAATCCGTGTAGGGATGGGCAATGGTTCGAGCAAGCCAGGAAGGAGGGTCGTTTCACCCTTGTGGCGTTGGCAAGTATCACATTCAGCCACCATCTGTTGAATCGTCTGTTTCATCCCTTTCCAAAAGAAGTTTCTCCTTGCTCACTCATAAGTTTTGAGGAAGCCTGAGTGCCCTGCTGAAGGAGAAGCATGGAGTTCATAAAAAATAGCCTGATGTAGAGCTGGGTTCTGAGGAAGCACTAGCCGACCCTTGTATCGAAGAGAAGCACCATCCCAAGAGTAATGTGGTATAGCAGAAGGATTATTGGCTAGCTGGTGAATGATTTGAGATAAAGAAGAGTCACTGTCATAGCCCTGCTGAACAGACGCTAACCAATTGGGAATGGGCATAGAAATAGCGGAAAGAGAAGCTTGATTATCAAATGTGCGAGAAAGAGCATCTGCCACAATATTCTCCTTACCCTTCTTGTAGGTGATCTCATAATCATACCCCATGAGTTTGCTGACCCATTTCTGTTGTGTAGGAGAGGATACCCGTTGTTCCAGGAAGTATTTCAGACTTTGGTGATCAGTTCTGATGCAAAAATGACTCCCTAAGAGGTATGGCCGCCACTTCTGTACAGCATGCAAAATAGCCATCATTTCTTTTTCATAAGTAGAGAGGGCTAGATTCTTACCAGAGAGGGCTTTGCTAGTGAACGCAATAGGATGGTCATCTTGCAGGAGAACAACACCCAATCCATTGCCGCAAGCATCACTCTCAATAGTGAAGGGTTTGGAAAAATCTGGCATCGCAAGAACAGGTGTACTGCACATAGCCTGTTTCAGTTGTTCAAATGTAGTCTTAGCAACAGGGGTCCAGGAGAAGGCATCCTTTTTTAACAGAGCTGTCAATGGTGCTGCAATTTTCCCGTAATCTTTGACAAACTTGCGGTAGTAGCCAGTCAACCCCAAAAAACCCCGAAGGCTCTTGAGAGTTTTAGGATGCGGCCAAGTTTTCATGGCATCTATTTTTGTAGGATCCACCCGCACTCCATGGTGTGCAACAATATGCCCGAGATACTCCACTTCCTCCTGGCCAAACACACATTTAGATAGTTTTGCACAGAGTTGATGATCAGAGAGAAGTTGCAAGACAAGCTCCAGATGATGGAGATGCTCATCCCAAGTTTTGCTATATATGAGGATATCATCAAAGAAGACCAGAATGAATTTCTGGAGGTATGGTCGAAATATGTTATTCATCACTGCCTGAAATGTTGAAGGAGCATTCGTGAGGCCAAAGGGCATGACTAAAAATTCATAGTGACCATCATGTGTGCGGAAGGCAGTTTTAGGTATATCCTCCTCATTAACCCGAATTTGATGATACCCAGAACGAAGATCTAACTTGGAGAAAAAATGAGCCCCATAAAGTTCATCAAGAAGTTCATCAACAACTGGAATGGGAAACTTGTCCTTTATAGTGAGATGATTAAGTGCTCAGAAATCAATGCAGAGTCGCCATGACCCATCTTTTTTGCGAACAAGCAGAACTGGAGAAGAAAAGGAACTGGTACTAGGGCGAATAATACCTTGCTTCAGTAAGTCACGGACAAGTATCTCAATTTCGGTCTTCTGATGAAATGGGTAGCGGTAGGGCCTGATGTTGGGCGAAACACTGCCAGGAAGGAGCTGAATACGGTGGTCCTCTGGACGAGAAGGAGGTAATCCCACAGGTTCAGCAAATATACCAGAATACTTGTCCAAAATGTGTTGGAGATCGGCAGGAGTGCTAGAGACTGCTGATGGCTGCATCTGAATGGAATGGAGCTGAGCGATGACACCATGTGAATTCTTCTTAAGAAGTTTTTCCATACGGTGTGAACTGATGATGTTGAGAGACCCTGGTTGTAAGCCTTTCAAAGTGTGTTGGTGCCCCTCGGCTGAAAACTGCATCCAAAGTTCAGCAAAATCCTAGAGAATGGGGCCAAGAGTGCGTAACCATTGGGCACCCAAAACCACATCACAGCCACCTAAGGGTAAGGCAAACATGTCAGAGCGCATGTTATAATCTCCAATAGAGAGACGCACATTGCGACATTTCCCTTTACAAGGTAAAGTGCCCCCATTGGCAATCATGACTTCAAAGCTAGAGCAGGGATGGATAAAGCAATCAGCCTGTTTGGCTATTCGTGGATCAATGAAGTTATGAGTGCTACCAGAATCAATGAGTATAGTAAGAGGGATCTTCTTGAAGAAACCCTGGACCCGCATGGTTTGTGGAGTAGTGACTCTTGCCAAAGCATGGACAGATATCTCTGGTGGAGCTTCTGGTGAAGGAGGTTCAGGCTGGTGAGGCTCAACCTCATCATCCACTGTTTCCTGAGCATCTACATATTCTTCCAGTTCCGGTGGAGAATCCACATCCAAGAGATAGAGCTTTTGCTGAACACATCTATGGCCCCGAGACCATTTCTCATCACAATTATAACAAAGCCCTTTGTCTCGCCTGACTCGCATCTCTATTTCAGACAAGTGCTTGATCGGAGTAGTTCTGGGAGCTGGTATGACTGGAGGGTTGTGAGAACCTGTATTTTTGAATGGAACAAAATTAGATCTGGAGCGTTGTAGAGCACTAATCTTGTCTTCCGCTAACTTAGCCAACCCAAGGGCTTCCATCATTGTAGTAGGTCAAAACATTTTGACTTCTGAGCGAAGTGCATCCTTCAGACCACTGACAAAACAACTACGGAAGAATTCATCAGACAAGCCCTCTGTGTGATTAGCTAATTTTTCAAACTCTGTCTGGTATTCTCTTACAGTGCCTGTTTGACGCAGTTTAGTGAGTGCTCCTGTGAAATCATCAAAGGAACTAGGGCCAAAGCGCTCCAAAATGAGGGTGCACAATTCTCTCCACGTTGGGCCTACATTAGCCTTGATGTACCAACGGAACCATTGAAGAGCTTCATGTTCCAAATGAAAAGATACAAGGGGGACTTTGTGGTTATCCAAAGTATTATGCAAGCTGAAATACTGCTCTGCCCTATAGATCCATCCAGTCGGATCAGAACCATCGAAGCGTGGAAAATCAAGCTTTGGTCCACGGAAATTGCCAGAAGAGGACCCAGTATCTCCTGAATGGTTTCGGCTCATGGCTTACTGCTGAAAGTTAAGACCCAGAATTTTGTCATCCAGATCTTGAAGTTTGGTTTTGAGGGATGCAATTTCCTCTTCCATGATTTTTGCTCCTGTACGCGTAACAACCATAAAACAAGTTTTTTTTTTTTTTTTTTTTTTTTTTTTTTTTTTTTTTTTTGGAATGGGTAGAAGATGAGAAACAAAAACTTTTTTAGTTACGGCAAACTTGGATTTGGGTAAAACTCATATAGGAAATGGGTGTTCGACGGGTGGTGGGAGACTATCTAGGGACAAGGGAAAAAGAAAAATGAGGGTTTCAAGGGTAGGGAGGCGAAATGAGGCGAACAGTCCAAGAGGGATAAGGGAGCAAAATGAGGAATTGAATCTTGTGGCTTAGTTTGGTGGCGATTGGATGAGAGGTGAAAAAGATAGGGCAAACCCTAAAATTATATAAATGAGGGATTTAGGGCTTTGATATGTAAAATTTGGGGTTGGGTCGCCAAGGAAGGAAGTATGCGAAATGATATTGCAGACGTTCTGCGGAAGTATGAGCAGAAACAGAAAGCAAACAAGGAAGCTACGACTAAAAAACAAAAAAATTTTTACTCTTTTTTTTTTTTTTTTTGAACAGTCGACTTAGAAAAATTCACTCACAGACAAAACAACTGAAAAGAGTTATTGCAATAACAAGAGATATTAGAAGTGAGAGGAACCTGAAGGCCACGACAGAAAAAAAAATTTGATGTAATTTCCACCCAGCGAGCCCAAGAGAGTGCTCTGATACCAGATGTGAAGAACCTCCTTATAGCAATATCGTGAGAATGCTCGAAATAACAGAATACAAAGTGATAGCAGAACTCAGAATGAATCTACTGATCGCAGGCCACTTCGAGGGGGTAACCTCCTTTGAGCAAGCTCAATACAATAAATTCGTCCGTGCCCATCAAGGGCCTCAACCTATTCTTATATACTGGGTACGATCTAGAAAAGTAATACTACCTATGCATGTGGGATAATAAAATATACTCACGGGACGACTTACAAAGCATATGCGTCCAACAACACTACTCTAACAAAATAAACAGAAGGAACACACAGGTTCCTAACACTAGCAGAGTAGTTGGCAGAGAATGAGGTTGTATGGACTATGTATAGATGATGAGGTTAATTTTAAAAGTTTAGCATGTGTTCTACATCATTTCCTTGTGGTTTGGATAGGTTTGCATGTAGAGAGTTGAAGACATATGATAATTATGAGAGGACTACAAGGAACAGTGTACAGACAAAGTACTTGATAAGTGGTTTCTATTATTTGGACTGCATCTCTTCACATGGATAGAATCATGAGGAAAAAAGTTAGATAATCATAGATAGCCTCATTATTATGAAAATGAGTGTAAAAGGTTAGAAGTCACATCTGCGATAAGTTTTAAATACTATGATATTATAGTGTTGGGTGGTTGTAAATTGAATGTTTATCTTAATGAGGTCCTAATATACTTAATTGTGAAAGCCTCGAAGTAGACTCAATGAATTATTTTCAAGAAACAGTATTAAGGAAAGTTATTTTGTTAGCATGAATGCTAATGATACTACATTGGGGGAGTATCCTAAGCATTGGAGAGCATTGATATGTTACATTCATGACTCTATTTATCATTGATGTCAACATAGTAGTAATTCTGTTAAGACTTGAAGAATAGCAATCAATAATCTTAATATGGGTAGAAGCTAAGGAATTTTGAAATAATACACAGTGAAG